>JBBPDI010082389.1:0-13621 GCA_037974545.1 Cucumis variabilis
TTCAATTTCTCAATAACGACTTTATTGAACAGAATATGATTACAAACTACGAGTTTTAGGACAAAAAATTCCAACAAGCACTAACTTGTGAATGTTCAAATATTAGTGTACTTTTCGTTGTTACTTAGAATGATTGTTAATATAAATTGTAAATAATTTATATTTAATTAAAATTGACTTCTATTTGCATTTTTTTCTTATGTTGTTCTTAATGCTACAACATATGTCCTGAGTGATTAATTAAGAAACAAATAAATTATTTTCATATAGATAATAACATTAAACCTAGGATCAATCGATCCCGACGTTTTATATGATCAGAACATTCATCGATCAGAAACTATATGAGATGATCGAACAACACCAGAGATAAATTGTAGATGACGTGAGGCGGTTGTTTATCGCACTATCCCACTCCCCCGTAACATACTTTCACTTCTACGTGTTTCAGGATTTTATAGGATTGTTAGATTAGGGTTCATCTAGTTAGATTGGCATCTCATAACTGCACTTGTTGAGAGATAGAGACTAGAGACATATACATTTCACATGCGATTGGAGAGTGCACATTAGATTACAGGATGTGGAAGTTTTGATGGAATTAGTTGTTGATGGTGAGCCCGTTACTGGTTAGATCCATGATGATTGGTTGCATTTTTGCTAAGTGTTACTCGATGTGACCCCACCTATTGAACAAATCAGGGGTTCGAGATTGAGTTTAACATGGCTAGGGGTTGAGTTTTCTAGATTGACTGACGATGCTGACGAAGAAACTACTATAAGATATGTATGGGCATATATTTTACAGTTGATGGGCGAAAGTATGTTTGCTGATAAATTAACTCGTTATGTGCATCTAATGTTCCTACCATTCTAGGTAATTTGCTCGACATGTGGCGATATTCTCGGGATGGAGCCTGTTTGACATGGTTGTATAGACAGTTATGCAAGGCATCAAAACAAAGCATTCGTGAAATTGCTGGACCATTAATACTGTTACAAATATGGGTTTGGAAACGATTCCCAATATTGGCTCCACAACTTCTACATGTCAATGAGCATCAACTACACTCACGAGCTTATGGATCAAAGTATGTTATTTTAATTTAATTTAGATTAACAGTAACTTTCTATAAGTAGTACATTTAAAATCTAAAATATTAGTTGAACAATACAGATGGAGAGATCAATTTTGTGTGACTAGGTCAACTACACACGTAGTCTCTCAGTATAGGTACATGTTTGATCTTCTTCAACCTAATCAGGTACGTCATGTGAACTTGAATTTTAAGTTTCATATTATTTGTTTCATATAATATATTGTATTTTAGATTATTTGGGAATCGTATAAATTTATCATGGATAGTTTGCCACATTTCTATACGAACGGCTACAACATATGGCGAATGATTAGTCCTCTCATATGTTTTCACATAGGTGAATGACATCATTCTAACATAACACTCAGACAATTGGGTCTTCAACAAGATGTTCCATGCGAATGTAATACTGAACCGCTTTTGCATAACATTGACTGAAGGACTGCTGATTGGTCAGATAGGGTTGCCCATTTGGTGATGCGATGGCTAAATCGTAGAAAGTTTATTGCTTTGGAAGCTCTAATTGGACAATTTGATATGGATATAACTCAAAAATACATCCATTGGTATAAAAATATTACTAGACTCTATATCACCCGACCAGGAGCTGATGTAGGTCATCTGGTACACATTTAAATATTGTTTAATTATCTTTTTGTACAAATTTATTTTGAATGCCTTCTAATTCATTTTAATATTTCACAAAGATCGAACAATAATAGACTTCAGGATGTTACAGATGATCCACAGTAGATTCTAAATATATGCAGCGATAACAAGCGGTACATAGAAAACATACACTATATGTACGATATACCTATTGTACCTGCTCCAGTTCAAAGGAGACGTGCTCTAGTGTAAGAGCCTAATGAATTGGAGACGTGTTCTAGTGTAAGAGCCTAGTGACACACACACAACGCGATACTTGTCACGTTAGTCCAATGATGATGATGTGGACGTTTGGAACGAGATATTATGATTCAAGTGTTGGTTCATCATCATCAAACTTTGGGCAAGGATACTATGATTTAGGGACTGATCCATCATCTTCATACATGCATGGTCATGGACGCGGTCGTGGAGAACATAACGAATATTTGTACTTCGAAGCGCCTGCAACGATATCTAAGCAACCGGATGAGCAACAACAAATGGAGAATCAGGAGGGACTACAACAACAAAGAGTGCAGAGTCGACAACGACAATTGCTAGAAATTGTCGTCTAGATTGTGGAACACATTAATATTTTTTATTGAATGAAAATTGTTAAATTATTGTAATTGTTGCATTAGACATTCTACTTTATATTTAATTATTTTCTAATCATAAACAAATACTAAAACTTTACAAACTTCAATTAACAAACGTAAAAGAAAATTAAAAAATTAACGTAAAAATAAATTGAAAAACTAGCCTTAAAAATTTGAAAAAAAAATTGATAGAAATTTCATCTATTTGGGAATTAAAAAACTCACTTTTTAAATAAGTTTCAATAACAATAAAATTGAACCAACTTTTTCATACAATAACGTGAAGGTTTTTTTCACCAGAAGGAAAAAAAATAATATTTTTCTTATTTAAAATGTGAAAGAAGATTAAATTAGTCAAAATAATTCTCATTTAAAATGAGGATCACAACATTTGTTAAATCAAATTTTTAATTTAATACATTTTAAGCTTCACTAATTCTTTAACTAAAACTCTTTAACTCACATTTTTATTACAAAGAAGAAAACTAAATCACATTTTAATTAAATTAAAATATTAAACTACAAATAAGAAACCTATATCACATTGTGGTTGTACAAGAGTTGGTGTCGTGATGCGTGTTGATCATCGTGTGACACTATGAGATAACATCACAACACTATCCATTTGATGCGCCACACGCGTGGGGGAGATCTACTGCATGGGCGGTGGTGCAACGCTGACCTACCTTCTAAGGGTATTTTGGTAATTTTACTCTTTAATTTTCTCATTTTTGCTCCAAATTGACTCGATTTTATCTCTTTTGCTCCCAAATGGTAAATTAGCTACAATTATTAATAATCAAATCAATGTTGATTGTTGACGAGTAAATGTCGATTTTTTGTATAAGATCAGTTTAACTTTTTAAAATATTATTTGAAATTTCTTAATTTGGAACTTTCCAAACTGACACCGATCAACCTCTTCATTTTTCGACTAACCGACTTTGTTTGGTCAATCGGCTCAATTGTTTGGTCTATCATGCTCACCCTTATCCTTAATCGAAAATTTGGTTAAAAATCACAATACGATACTTTTCAATACATGGTTCAATTGCTCATTTTTCAAGTTAGGCTACCAACTTTTAGACAATTGTTGAATGATCTAATATTAAATTTACATTCATCCAACAACTTAAATTTTTGGATCAATTTAATTATTTAGAAACATTTTCTCGCTACCCTATAAATTTTGCTATGATATTTAGTGGAATATCCTATAACACATCTGTTGCACCATGACCATATAAACTTCTTTATTCCTTTTGGTCCAAAGATGTTGAATCTATTACTAAGGCATATTTTTTTGGGCCGACAAGAAGAATGACAAATTATGAGGTTTACTTTGAAAAATAGAAAAACTATTTTTAAATTGTTAGAATAAAAAAATAGAAAAATCTGAAAAATAAATAAATTGAACAATGTCTCAAATGCCCCTACCCAATTGAAAAGCTTAGTACTAAATACAATTGTTCACCTAAAACCCAAATACCTAACATATCTAACATACAATTAAATCCTATGAAAATATAATTTCTCCTAAAAACATAAAAAAATCAAATATATTGTCATTAATGAGAAGCTCCACCTAATGTCTGCAAACTTTCAAATTTCTTAAATCTCTGCAAAACATTCAATTTTTTCTTGGACTTCGATTCGCTTATCTTCCTTCTTTCCATTCGAAACCCTAAAGAAAATTTGAATCTATTTGAAACGCATCTCTTCATCTTCATCGAATATTTCTTTAACAATCCGAACAAGGTTTGAACTGTCACATCCATCCTAATAAATAGTCAATCGACACACAGAAAGATTTGAAGATAGGAAAAATCTATCTTGAATGCATTGTATAAATTCTTGAAACGAAGATGAACATGGAACATATACATCAACCATGTGGTAGTCAATATATCGGGAAGATTCAACAAATCTACCATCGAACACAGTCTTCACATGTTGTAGTGTCATGACAAATAACGCTAATGATAACAGTAAAAGAAATTCAACACAGTCGTAAAAGAAAGTCGTAGGAAAACCTAAAAATATTTTGTCAAATGAAAATAAATTTGAATATTAATGTAACTAAAAAAAACCTCATAAAAAACTATTCGATATAATTGGTATAATAAAATATTTTTTTTAGATAAGAATCACCCTATTATCACAATTTTTATGAGATATTAACATTTAAAATCAAATTTTACATAAAAATTCTTGTATATAGATAAAAGATATTAACAGAATAATCCTAAAATTTTGAAATTATGTTTGCCACTATTTTATGGATATCAATCAAATAGTGATGATCAATTTTTTTTAAAAAATAATCATATAGACGTTAAATGTATCAGTATAGGGTATGATACAATTTTAATTTCAATTTATTATTATGTTAAATGCACGATTTTATGATACAATTCTAAATTAATTCCTTTTTCAAATCCTACGATAGCTTCACGAGCCCTTCCTGCATGCCATAAATGACCTACGAATAAGAAGAATCCTAGAACAAAATGAGAGGTAGCTAACCAACTTCTAGAAGAGACATAATTGACTGCATTAATTTTGGGCTCACATAACAGAAATGTTAAATGCATAGTAATTTACTAAATTACTGGGATCTTAGCTATTCCTAATTAATATCAATATAAAATCTAATTTCATTTCAAAAAAATATTCAATATTGGAATTGTTCTATTATAGAACATAATAATTAATATAAAGATTAATAGAATATAGCGATAAACAATTTTGATCTATTAATAGAATATAGTGATAAACGATTAATAGAATATAGCGATAAGTTCTTGAATTCCAAAATATTCCTATTTTCCATTATTCCAATCAATTATAAAGATTCGAAATCAACAAAAAAAAAGTTAGTGGACCTAACCCGTTGAATCATGACTATATCCACTATTATGATATTCAAATTCGATAAGGATGAAATTAGAATATTTCAAAATATATAGTTTCAATCTAAATGAAGCTGCAATTCTCATGAATCAATAGTTTGGATTTGTAGGTAGTGACCAAACAAACAAAACGAAAGAAACCTTACTTTGTGCGCCGTCCTATTATTTGTAGGTGTTGTTGCTAAATCTGCTCAATTTCCTCTTCATGTATGGTTACCCGATGCTATGGAGGGTCCTACCCCCATTTCGGCCTTATACATGCTCCTACCATGGTATCAGCGAGATTTTTTCTTGTCGCTCGGCTTCTTCCGCTTTTTATAGTAATACCTTACATCATGAATCTAATAGCTTAGATATCAAAGAATTCGTAGATCTGTTCCTCCCAAAATGGGAATGGGCTAGGATTATGAACTTATAATCTATAATCTGATGATCGAGTTGATTCCATGATTATAAGTTCATTCCATACCGGACCAGACCGAAATAGGACTAAGTTATATACATTCTAATTATGAGAAGGGGTCATCCGAGCAGATGAACTAAATGAGTTTTGCATTATGAACTATGTATCATGCATATGACTTATAGATGTGCTTTAAAAAGTCACATAGGGTGAAATTGAAATGAAGAAAATATGAAAAGAGAATCTGATTCTTTAATGGGTGTCGCGATGGGTTTATTTGAGATATTCCTATGTATTATTTTGGAGATTTATAATTCTACCATTTTACTGGATGGAATTTCAAGCAATTAGATTCGATTCATAAGAATCCCTAAATAAATTTTCACTAAAAAAGAAAGTCTAAAGTATGTAGGTTCCTGCTTTTTAGCCCATTCGTCATGGTAGTTCGGTAGAATCGTAACCATAGAATACGACCCTAATCGAAATGCATACATTTGTCTCATACATTATGGGGATGGTAAGAAAAGATATATTTTACATCCCAGAGGGGCTATAATTGGAGATACCATTGTTTCTATACGAATTAGCAGTTTTTGATCCCTTTGATCCTGTTCTTAATCCAATGTGGAGACAAGGTATGTTTGTTATACCCTTGATGCCTCGTTTGGGAATAACCAATTTATGGAGAGGTTGGAGTATCACATGAGGGACTATAATGAATCCAAGTATTTGGAGTTACGAAGGTATGGCGGGAGCACATATTGTGTTTCCTGGATTGTGCTTCTTAGCAGCTATCTGGCATTGGGTGTATTGGGATCTAGAAATATTTTGTGATGAACATATAGAAAAACCTTCTTTGGATTTGCCGAAGATTTTTGGAATTCATTTATTTCTCTCAGGGTTGGGTTTCTTTGGTTTTGGTGCATTGCATGTAATCGGATTGTACGGTCTGGGAATATGGGTATCCAATCCTTATGGATTAATCGGAAGGGTACAAGCCATAAATCCTACGTGGGGTGTTGAAGGGTTTGATCCTTTTGTTCCTAGCGGAATAGCCTCGCATCATATTACAGCAGGTACATTGGCATATTAGCGAGCCTTTTGAAGGCAGATTCTCTTGCGTCCAGAGTTGGATTTGCAGATTGTACATTCTTTAAAGGCAACCATTGAAAGGCAAATTCTTTTGCATCCAAAGTTGGACTTGCAGATTGTACTTTCTTTAAAGTTGTATTTAACCTTTGAAAGGCAAATAGTCGAATAAAATCAAAAGTTGAACCTTGACTTTTATCTTCCACTGTTGGTGTATTCAATCTCTGGAACAGTGAAGGGCATGCAACAGAAGAAGTGATGCGGTAAAAAACTGAACTCCTTTGACTTTGACTTTTTCCGCCTTCTTTGGAATCTTTACTTTCTTCAACAGTGATGTGACATGGATCTACAATCTTTGCTTTTCCTTTACCTGATATTCGAATCGATTCGAAAGACTTATATCCAACCCCAACTCCCAAATTAGGTATAAAATATTCTTGCTTTTGAAGCTTCTTTTGCGTAGGGGAAAGTCCATGCCTTTCATCGAATATTTTCACGCTTTTAAGCTGAGTGCGAGTTGTAAAGTCATAACCCGCTTTTGCCATTAACTTATATGCTTTTGGGTCAAACCCCTCAGTTGTTCATCTTTCTGAAAAGAATTCCTTTCTCAAGTCTTTTTGTTTCTCCTTTGTCTATCTTGGTAAAAGATGTGGTGAAGCTTTCCTTTAATATTTCAATGCTTTCGATCGTCAAGTTTTTCGAATATTCTGCAAACAGTGATTCTCCCTTCTTACATTGAGATAAAGGAACATAGCGTAAAATAGGGGATTTTGTGGATTTTTCTTGTAGGATTGTCATCCTTTCACTCTCCGACACCTCAGACTTAGCTCGGGTTGTTGATTCATCATTCTTTTGACCATTGAATGCATCCCCTTCATCTGACTTCTTTGTTGTGATCTTTATTTGTTCGAGCTTATAAGTGCCTTTGGCTACAAGAATTTCAGATGATATGACTTCACTTACATCATCATCTTTTGTGTAAAATTTGACATCAGCAAAGTGTGACTCAGCCTCTGAGAATGGCTTAGCGTTAGCATCAACTTTCCTAATTCCTTGTTTGTAAAATTTAAAACATCGATGGAGTGTGGAGGTTCCGACTCCATTTTCATGTATCCATGGATGCCCTAACAACATCTTATAAGTAGTCCTCGAATCGATCACATGAAATATTGTGCATGCCTGCAAATCCCTTATGACAATTTTCAAACAAACAGTGCCTATCGCCTGTTGTGCTCTTTGATTAAAGTTGTGAATCATCAATTTACTGCTTGATAACTCAATATAAATGCCAATTTGATTCATGGTTGATTTTGACACAATGTTGATTGCAGAACTATTATCAATGAGAATTCGATTGAGCTTTTACTCTCAAACATATCTAGACACGAATAAGAGTCAATTATGAAGCTTTGACCCAAGTAACAAGTCCTCATCACTAAAAGCTATTGATGTATAACAGGAATCACATGCTTTCGTTTGTGATGTAGAAATAGTCGAGACATCATCATTTTTTAACATCTCGATAATTGTATCCTTGATTTCTTGTGGGAGTAACAGAAGGTCATTTATGCTAAAAGAAGGCAATTCATTTAGCTTGGTGGTTGCTTCCACAGGATATGAGGGAGAAGCTTCGTGCTTAGTCGTACTAACCGCATAACATAAAACGATTTCATTTGAAAAATTTTCAAGGAAGAAGTCCTTCAGAGTTATTGGTTGTCGTGGTCAAGGAAGCTCCTCACTTTCTTCAGCGATTAGTTGAAACTTTCTGGCATTCTTTCTTTTTTTTCTTCTCTGGGACTTACCCTTTCTTCTATATTCTCGGTACAAGCGAGATTCTTTTTTAGCAAAATTTTGTTTGCACTTCTTTCGATGCATTACTAGCGTCCATCGCTCATCAACATCCCCTACCTGATTTTTGTAAGGCTTCCGATGAAGAATATATAAAGATAGGCTCTAGAGATCCAAATTGGATCAGATTCCTTGTAGCAGGTAATCGACCATCCAGATGAATCATTATTGTAACATGATTTTTTTTGTGCTACATCATCGAGATCTAGCTCAATCTTTTTATCTAGAGCTAATTTTAGAATCAACTCCTTCAACACAAAACATTTCTCTACGAGATAACTGATGACCCGATGATATTTGTAGTAATTGAGATCTTTTATCCTTCTCATTTTTGCAGGTCGTTTACATTCAGAAAGTTAAATGAGTTGCTTTTCCAGTAGTTGCTCCAACATATTAGGTAAGTCAGAGAATGAAAAAGTATAAACTTTTTATTGTCTTTTTTTCAATGTCAGACGTCTTTTTCATCTTTTTCTTGGTGTTTCTCAATTTTCTTTTCTTTGGAGACAAACTTCAAAGGGGTCGTGCTGGCGACCATAGCCTCCTTGGTAGCACCTTTTGATACCTTCTGGGTGCTCTTCACTTCTTTCTTCTATTTTCTAATTTTCGGAATCAATAAATCATTGTTCCCTCTATTAGCAATACTATGAGCTCTAGTTGCTAACTCTTCAAAGCTGCGGGGTTTTATTCCCTACAAGATGTACAGGAGTCCCCAATGCATTCCTTGAGTACACATCTCTACTGCCGACAATTCAGTTAATCTATCTTTGCAATCAAGACTTAATGCTCTCCAATGATTAATATAATCGACAATTGGCTCACCCTTTCGCTGTTTGGTGGTAATGAGATCTATCATGCTGATAATACAACGAGTGCTGTAGAAATGGTTGAGAAATTCCCTCTCAAGCTGCTCCCAACTGTCGATGGATTTAGGCTCCAGGTCGATGTACTAGTCAAAAGTGTTTCCTTTGAGAGTTCTGACGAACTATTTGACAAACAAATCTCCCTTTCACATGTTTCGATGAAATGACCAACATGTTGTTTTGGGTTACCCTTTCCATCAAACTGTTGAAACTTGGGTAGCTGATACCCATTTGATATTCTCAGGTTGTCAATCCTCTTCATATACGCTTTGAATACAGAGAAAAAGTTTGAGCAAGTTCACCATATTGAGTTTTGATAGAGTTTGCAATCATTTCCTGAAACTGCTAAACAGACAGCAATACAATTGAAGTCAAATTTTATGGTTGACTTTCTTGCATAATTGTCTTTCCTTTGTCAGTATTCTTGACGGTATGTGTGTGACTTGATTCAGCAGCATTACGACTCTCGAAGTAATTCTTTAGAGATTTAATGTCGTAGTCCCTTTCTTCAAGCACCTTTATGAGCATGTTGACCTTCTTTTCAAATTCTGTCATTCTATTTTCGCTTGTATTCATGCAATTCACCATAACTGACATTATATTTAGATGAGGTACCTTCTCATTTGGGCGTTCAAAAGATGAGTTGTGTTCATCAATCAAAGGATTTTCTTTGATTATAATTCCACCTTTTGGTGAACTGGAGATTTGTTCCACAATATTCTTTGCGACCTCAAAGGGTGGCATATCCTCAGATGAATGAAATTCCCTTGAACGTCTGCAAGTATTTAGTCGCTTGCTGATGTCACCTAGAGCTTTGGAACTGTTGCCTTGAGATGTCATGATTTCTTTAGAGATTTTCTCCAAAAGGAGAAAGAGATGAAAGGTAGAAACAGTCACGCTGAGGGTGCAAACTGTTCACATGAGATTTCAAAAAAATAATTTCGTTGAGTTGAACTTTGTATATTGATTTGTATAGTGGATACAGTCTGTAATATTTACTCATTTGATGCTTTCTCTCAAATACAAGATAAAATTTTTAGAACTTCTTAGTTTTTAATCTTCAGGATGTTGTAATTGCAAGTCGATTTGAACTTCGATCTTTTGGAATTCAAGGAAAGTGTAATCTTCCAAGTCTTCAATCTTTCAGAAGATGTTAATCTTGAGGTTGATACAAACTTGTGCGGCTTGTAGAGCTTGTAGAAGTTTGAATCTTCAATTTTTCAAAGCTTCAGTACTTCAGAGCTTCAATTCTTCCTTTAATCCTAGATCCCTCAAATGAATGACAAGGGTTTCTATTTATAGAGAAATTTCATGGGCTTTAGGTGGGCTTGGATTTGGGCCCATTTGCTTGTTGGGCTTGGTCTTGGACCCATTTGTTTGTGGGCTTGGTCTTAGACCTATTTTGCTTGTTGAACTGGACTTGGGCTTGAGCTTATTTGCTCGAGGGGCTTGGGCCCATTATTTCTTTAGCCCAATTTTTTTTACATTGGGGTCTTGAATTGGTTGGACATGAGAAAAAGTCGACTATCCATGCCCAATTGACGTGGCAGAATTCAATTGGTCAAATTTTTTTGTTCAACAGATACAATTCTAAATTCGAATTTTGGAGATATTTAAACTCAATTTTTAAATTTAACTCATAAAATAACTATTTATGACTATATATAATCCGAAAATATTAAATTTATGTTACCCAATATTTTAGGAGATGATAGTCTAAAAGAATTTGAAATCATGATAAAATCTAAATTCAAATCGTTATTAGAAGTAGAAAAAGTATGTATTATGTATGACATAATAAAATGTTAATAAATATTATGCAAAACTTATGAAATGGAATATGATGAAATTATATTATCAATTATTTTAGGGATAGCAAAAAAATTTGAATTCAAATAGCTATTACTAGATATATATTATGAATTATACAAATAAATTGTTAATTAATTGATTTAAAACCACAAATCCAAAAATCTGGTATAAATTACGGGCATAAATCCAGGGATGTTGATTCAATCATATTCATCTCGAAAATAAATATTTATTTAATATTTTTCAAAACTAAATGTTTTGCAAACACATTATATTTGCGATAAACTTTTTAATAAAATATTGGAATACACGTTAGTTGCACAATTTTAGGAGATTATACAATTTTAAATTCAAACTATTATTATGTTAAATGTACGATTTTAGGGAATGATAGAATTTTAAATTCAAATTGAAAAAACAGGAGGTGAAGAAATGATTGTTCGATATATTTGGCACAATAAAATTTTATTTTATTTATTATTATTAACCATACGTTATTATCTGATCATTTTTTTAAAATAATTTGAAATATAAATAATACAAAAATGATTAATTTATGTATGTTTGTCATTATTTTAGGCATATGGTATAATATTTGAATTCAAAATATTATGAAATATAATGAATTTTATTTATTGAAATTCTAGTCTTTTTTTTTATAGAGAAAATCCTTATTGAAACATAAGTCTTATTAATTAAAGGAATAAATGTTAATTGATTTCATTTAAATACTAAAATTCTAGAAATTTGTTGTGGATTATAGACATATATTTAGGGAATATTGGAGAAAATCTTATTATTCTCGAAAATATCATAAATTAGTTAAAAAATTTCAATAGTTTGCAAATATTTGTGACTATGATATCATACCTCACTTTTGCATAATGCAAATAGACTGTAACTTTAAAAAATATATTTTCCTACATAAAAGTGTAAAACTGATAAAAAAATATAAAAAATTGGTAACCGCCAGTTTTTCTAAAAAACTTATTAATTTTCATATTTTCTGTTTTTCATTTTATTTTACTAAAATTTGTCATATTTATAATTATCTCTATTTTTTTTACCAATAGATTAATTTACTTTTATTCGAAACAATAGATAAATTAACATGGGCCCATTGGAAGTAATGTTAAAAGCTTTAGGCACAAGGCTTATAAAAGGGACAACTAGATAAATAGAATGAAGTTTATTTAATAAAAATAGGATTTTTTTTTAATTATAAAAATGAAAAAAGTGAAAAAATGGAATAATAAATGGTTACAAATAGGACTTAAATGCCCTTACTCTAGTAAAAAGTAATACACCATAAACCCACATCCCAAGCTAACATCAAATCGCAACATTTTTTTTTCAAAAACAAAACCCAAAACTTCAAACAAACACTTAAAACTCTAATTTTCCTCTAAGATCATTCCATCTTCTTCATATCATTGAGGATCAACGCCAACCTTCCATCATACCCAGAAACATACATCCATAGAGTTGGAATCGTTGAAAAGCAATGATGATGGCGTATACTATTAACCATCGAAAAACATCACAAAACTCCGCCTCTCTGTCATTCGCTGTTTTTCTTAAAATCACAGTTTGAAAACCTTCTCTTCTCTTTCGTCTACAATCTTCAATTATAGAAATGAAGGGAAATAAAAACTTTGCTAAGATTTTGAATTTTATTTAAGATATATGATGATTTTCAAACGAGTCAAAATGTTTAGATGGATTGAAAAAAATTCTTTTCATATTTTAGATAAATGAAAGTGAATCTAATATAACAACCAAAACCAAATATTTATTTTATAAAATTTATTAATGAAATATGGTATTTCTTAAATCAATTAATAAAACTTTATTAAAGATATATAAGAGATTTTTTCGAAAATAGAAAAATTTGAAAAATTATTTGAATAAAACACAAAATTTATTTACACCGTGAAAATATTTTTTCTATTTTTTCTATAATTTTCTTTATATATAATTAGATTAGAATCCTAAAAAAAATAATAAAATATTTTGAAAACTTTATTAAACATATTTTTTTTGAAATTTAAGTAAAAGTAGAAATCGTGTATTAGTTAAAATATATTTTAGAAATTTTAGAAAATAAATATATAAATATTTAATAAAGATAAAGTTCAACTAGGATATTATTTTATTAAATAAAATATACACATTTTAAAAGTTCTAACTGATATAACTAATTATGGATTTGGTGCAATATTTTAGCGCAAATAAAGGTTGTTTGTGTACGTGAACATACCACGGGATAAAAAAGTTATTAATTCTGTTAATTCCATCCAGCTCCCCCTATAAAATGTGGTTCCTATTCTTTCACCCAAACTTTCCT
>JBBPDI010082414.1:0-13618 GCA_037974545.1 Cucumis variabilis
TCCAGTGGCACTGACAACAAGTTGTTGAGGTAGATGGAACACTGAGAGAAACTCCTATCTGCCGTAACTGTGGAAAGCTTCATTTAGGTCGTTGTCTGGTAGGGAGTGGAGTATGTTATAAATGTAAGCAAGCAGGTGACTTTTGCCCTCAGAAATCATTCGGGTCTGTCTTGAACCAGACTTCCAAATTCCAGAAGGGAAGAATTTTTGCCACTAATTGGTAAAAGGTCGAGAGAGCTAGCACAATGGTGACGGGTACGCTTCCAATCTTGGGGCACTTTGCACTAGTATTGTTTGACTTTAGGTCCTCTCACTCTTTTATATCTTCTGTTTTTGTTCAACATATGAATTTAGAGGTAAAATCCTTAAATTACATGTTATCGGTTTCTACTCCATTTAGAGAGATTATGTTATCGAAAGAAAAGATAAAAGAATGTCATATATAAATAGCAAGCCATGTTTTAGATGTAACTTTATTAATATTAGACATGCGAGACTTTAATGTAATTTTAGGCATGGATTGACTATTTGTTAACCATTCACGCATAGGCTGTTCTCATAAGGAGGTAGTTTTTAACTTTTTGAGGCAGCTAGACTCAAGTATAAGGAGGCAAGGACTGTGGTCTTACCCAAAGTTATCTTGGCCTTGAAGGTTAGTAAGCTGCTCAACTAAGGTACCTGGAGTATCTTGACTAGTGTTGTAGACACCAGAGAACCTGAGGTATCCTTATCATCTGAACTAGTGGTAAGGAAATGCCCTAATGTTTTTCTAAAAGAGCTTCCTAGACTTTCACCTCCTAGAGAGGTTGATTTTGCTATTGAGCTAGAGCTAAACAATGTTCCTATATTAAGAGTTCCATACATAATGGTCCCAACTGAGTTGAAGAAGCTGAAGGTCTAGTTGCAGGAATTACTAAACAAAGTCTTCATCTGACCTAGTGTGTCCCCTTGGAGAGCACCAATATTGTTTGTAAAGAAGAAAGATGGGTCGATGCATCTTTGCATTGACTATAGAGAGCTTAGTAAGGTGACAGCCAAGAACAAGTATCCGCTGCTTAGAATTGATGATTTATTTGATCAGTTGTAAGGAGCCATTGTGTTCTCTAAGATTGATTTACGTTCATGCTATCATCAGTTGAGGATTAGAGATAGTCATATTCCTATGACTGCTTTTCATTCCAGATATGGACATTATGAGTTCATTGTAATGTCTTTTGGCTTCATGAATGTTTCTGCTATATCTATGGATTTGATAAACAGGGTGTTTACGGATTCTTTATACACCTTTCTGATGGTTTTTATTGATGACATCTTGGTTTACTCCAAGATAGAGGCTAAGCATGAGGAACATTTGCATAAGGTTTTGGAAACTCTTTTAGCCAACAAACTATATGCTAAGTTTTCAAAGTGTGAGTTGTGGCTGAAGTAGGTGTCTTTTCTTGGCCATGTAGTATCCACCTTCTACAGTCGTGAAGTTCGTAGTTTTCTGGATTTAGCAAGCTATTATAAAAGGTTAGTGGAAGGTTTCTCTCGTATAGCTAGTCCTTTTACTCAATTGACTAGGAAAGAGACTTCTTTTCTTTAAAGCCTAGCATATGAGAGCAGTTTCTAGGATCTTAAGCAAAAACTTGTTACAACACCAATCCTTACAATGCCAGATCGATCAGGAAGTTATGGTTTACAGCGATGCCTCTAAGAAAGGACTGTGTTGTGTCTTGATGCAGGAAGGTAAGATGGTTGCTTATGCCTCTTGTCAGTTGAATAGTCATGAGCAATACTACCTTACACATGATTTAGAGTTGGCAACAATAGTTTTTGCACTTAAGATTTGGAGGCACTATTTATGTTGTGAGAAGATTCAGATCTTCACTGACCATAAGAGTTTGAAATACTTATTCACTCAAAATGAGTTAAATATGAGACAACGCAGATAAGAAAGGGATGAAGATTGGAGAATTTGGCAAGAGAAAACTCTAGCTTCAATTGATATTTTTAGTATTCTATAAATCTCAAATATATAAAGAGAAGCCAAGACTAAAAACTCTTACCCATACACACACCATTTAATTCCTCATAACATATTATTCTAGAATATGTACTTAGGTCATAATATAGTGGGTCAAAAAAAGAAAAATAAGAACAATTCAGTGGACTATCTTAACACCCCTTGCAAACCAATGGCTGCTGAATTAATGTCAGTAAGTTTATTCTTCAGCTTGTGAAAATTTTGAGCAAACAATGATTTGGTGAGGATATCTGCAATTTGTTCAGTTGTTGGAAGATGTCTAACATATAAATTTTTCTTTGTATAAGATCTCTAACAAAATATATATGTCAAGTTCAACATGCTTTGTCTTGGAGTGTAATATAGGATTTGCACTAAGATGCAGTGCACTCAGATTATCACACCACAAAATAGAAGGATGAGGCAACTTAATGTATAAGTCATTCAAGAGAGAACAAATCCATACTAGTTCGATTGCTAAAAGAGCAAGGCAATGATATTAAGCTTTAGTACTATACCTGAAATGATAGATTGTTTCTTATAACCCCAAGACACTAAGTTGTTTCTAAAATAGACACATAAACCAGATGTAGATTTCCTATCATCTTGATATGAAATCCCAGGACATTGGATCTAAGAACCATATTAAACAACAAGACTCAAAAGAACACAACCCCAACAGTCCCTAAACCAATTTGATTTCAATCCCTAAGAAAGGCTAGATTTAAGTTACTTAGATGATCTAAGAAACCAAGGATCAGACAAAATTAGAAATTATCATAAATTCTCGATCTTCAAAGCACTCCACAAGCAAGACATATCAATCCTCACTTGAATGCTCCAAATATTCGTGCATTCTACCACAAGAACACATAAGAACAAAATTCTACATTCTAGAATTTTCAAATTTCATTCATTCAAATTCTTCTTTTTTAAAATGTGGAAATTACAATTTATATTAATTAAAATATGAAATGAAAGGTCACAGCATTTAATTTCATGCCATTTCAACTACCATAATAAATGAAAACACATAAATACATAATTCCCTAAACATTTAATATTATGACTTTTGAGTTGCCAAAATAACTCTTCAACTTCTTTAGTTGATTAAATTATGTTTGCTTGATTCATAACACATCTGGATCAGACACCCAATCTGCATCAGCAAATCCAACTAAAGATAGATTATCAGACTTGCTAATCCATAAACCATGATATAATACACCTTTAAGATATCTTAGGATTCTTTTCACAAGCTGCCAATGTGTTTTCTTTTAGCATGCATAAATTGACAAACTTTATTAACACTGTATGATATCTTAGGATGAGTAAGTGTAGCATACTGTAATGCATCGACAACACGTCTATACAGATGCACATCATGAAATGGATCCCCTTAAAAGACATAAAGTAAATGCCACTTACGATAGGTGTAGAGATAGGCTTAGCTTCCAACATTTTTGTTCTCTATAGTAGATTAGTAATATATTTTGATTGAGATAAAAACAAATCTTCACTAGTTGGGTATGATACCTCAACTCTAAGAAAGTAGCTCAACTTTTCCAAATACTTAAGTGAGAATTGATTGTTTAAAGAATGAATTAAGGAGTTCAAATCATTCTCATAACTGCCCATAATAATCAAATCATCAAAATAAATCAAGACATAGCAAGAAATTGTAGGAGTAACATGTAATAATAAAGATGTATCAGCCTTGGAAGTTTTAAAACCAAGTGAATGTAAACTTGAGCTTAACTTTTCATACCATGCTCGAGGGACTTGTTTAAGACCATAAAATGCCTTTTTTAAATGACAAACTGGGTGTTCCATGTAGACATTTTCATCTAAAATGCCATGTAGAAATGCATTATTAACATATAATTAACAGATCAGTAATATATTTTGATTGAGATAAAAAAAAAACCTCCACTAGTTGGGTATGACACCTCAACTCCAAGAAAGTAGCTCAGTTAATCCTTAAGTGCAAACTGACTGTTTAAAGAATGAATTTCGTCCAAAATGCAGTCGTTCGTGGACTCAAGCCACACATCGTCCATCAAGCTTTGCCAGATTTCTCTCCACTGGTTGATCGTAAAGCCAGCCTCTAACGTTCGTGCTGGTTCTTGTTTGTTGGAGCTCAACATGTCCCTTACCGAGCCACCTCTACTTCCTATATTCTTGAGTCGCATGCGCTCTTCATCCTCTTCCAGTCGCGAGCTGAGCACGATTTGTTCTTCTGCCCTTTCTTGCAACCATTTGAGCCTTGTAGTCAATTGTTGGTGGGTTTTGATTTTTACCCATCAAGTGGTAATTTTTTGCTTGAAATAAGTTAGTGTTGGATTATTTTTGCTTGAAGGTCTGTCTAAATTTTAGTTCGAGGCTTTGAGTTGTGAAATTTTCCTAATTAAGGTTGAATTGATTTCAAAATCAATTTTGGGTAAGTTGATTTGAGATTATTTTTGGGTCAATAATCAACTGTTAAATTTATTAATTTAGTTATTGATTTCCCTTGCTGTTTAGGATTGGTTCTTTGGAAACTTTAACTGTCTGCTAGGGATTATTTGTTAACTAATTTCTCAGGTAAGAGATTTTACTACTAGACCTTGAAATGAAATTAAGTGCTTACATGTATTTTACATTATACATTGATGTAGCTAAGGTATATAACGTGTTAATGATTGTTATTGATGATTGATAAAGATGATTGATATTGGTGACTGATGACTGATTACTAATATGTCATGAAGCATGATATATTAATCACATGACTAAGGACTGTATGATTGATATTCATGTCATGCTATGATGTTTATGATATGCTACATGCTATATAGTGTAGTGTTCTATTAACTTTGGCTATTAGGATCGGACCTACATGGGTGTCGTCTCTTGGGATCACCATCTTTCATATATTTATGATTGTGTGAGTTCAATGGGACCACTGGTCTGTCATGCCATGTTTTATGAGTGATCTAACGAGGTTACTTACAACTTGATGTCTTAGAAGTTCCTTTGGGTTCATTGATAGACTAGATGTGTTTCTACGAGATCACTAGTTTGCATGTGCTCGAGAGCATGATAGTTTTGGGTATCTCCTTATAGGACTCCAATGGAAAGTTAATAGACACTTAGCGATACTAGTAGTGGGTCCCTTACTAAGTATATCTGTATACACACTCTTTCAATGTTTAATGTTCCAGGCAAAGATAGAGGTAGATGAAAGCTGACAAATGACAAGAAGGGTTCATGACTTGCCATAGGAAAATTTTGATGCTTCCAATTTATGTTTACAATATTTTGATTTTTAGCATTTTCATTAAAATTTATTGAACTCATGAATTATTCTATGTTATTTTTCTTTAAAAGTTAGATAGGGCCCGAACTGAGATTAAATTTTCTAGAATTTATTTTCATTTTTCTAAATTATGATTTATAAATGAGTATTTGAAATTATTCATTTGAAATTTCAGTTCTCTTTCATTTTAGATAATAAAATCTTTACTTATTTTAATAGTAATAGACCTCAGCTTAGTATAAGGAGTTGGGTCGTTACAATATAATAACACACTAAAAATGTTAAAAAAATATATCTCGATGTTTCACTGATGCTCCAATAATATTCACTATATTTATAGCAATAAAGAAAGACCGACAATTTCCAGATGATTTTTTGTAATGTAAATATGTGAATTTAAAATTTGCATTAAAAAAAGAAAAGAAAAAATAAAAACTAGTACCTTTTTCATGGATATTATCGAGAGAGTGAAAGTTTGGATCACCGACTTTGTTGCATTTTTTTTGTTAGATAACAGATGAGGGCTAGGAAATAAGTTAGAGTTTTATCTTAGATGGGTTTTTTCCTCTTTTTAAAAAATTATCTTCCTTTTAGAAAATCATTAAAACTTAGGAAGAAATTTGATATCTTCCTTTTAGGAAAGCATTGGAATTTAGGAAGAAATTTGATATTTGGGGAAAGAAAATTATTAATATTTGAGAATAGAAAATTATTGGTGTTTGGAATAAATCTATTCTGTGACAATTTAGGAAGAAATTTGATATTTGAGGAAAGAAAATTATTGATATTTGGAATAAAAACTATTTCGTATAAATAATTGTAACATACAAGATTTGAATTCATAACCAAAGGGACATGCAGGGGCACAACCACTACTGTAGAAGCAGAATTTAGGAAAAATGAAGTTAAATTTAATATATTGTAATCTAACACTTCAAAATTAATATTAAAATATAAAAATCGATAATGTGAGGGGGCGTGCCCTCTATGACGGTCATACTTGTCCAGGGTGTTGTTTGTCTATGATCGTATGTCCGAATATCCCTGACTTATCTTATTTTTATGTCTTATATTTAGTTTAGCTAGTTGCTTTCCATTTTATATAATAAATCTATACTGTGACATTTCGACTTTTTCATGTGCAAGACTCCCAGAACTAAAAAAGTCCAAAATGTATTATAGTACATTGTCGCACTCTTTGCAAGCAAACCTTTTCCCTTGCAATTGACAATCTTCAATACATATTGTAACATCGATTTCAATATATTTTTTCTTTCTTGTGTTTTATAAATAATTTTCTCAAGAACGTGAAGAAATGTTACATCATACGTCGACTTTATCCATGACTTTTGGATTTTAATCGATTGACTTGTTCATCAAGTTAGAACAAGTGTCGCACAATCATATATCCTTAGTTTGAAAGTTTACAATTGTGACAAGTGGTATCATAGCCAAATTGGCTAATTGACAGTTGAGACAAAAAGATGTCAACTGTGAAACAGACGGATACGACCCATGACGAACGATTGGTGGGCCTCATAGAGCAAAAGCTCTGCTTGGTGGAAGTTCCTGATTCTATCCAGTTTTTCAAAAAGCAACTTGAGAAAATTGTTAAGAAAGTCGATGTTGTTGATGCAGTGTTCTATCGTTTGGACGGATTACCCATACAAGATTTGTTGACTAGAGTTGACACTCTAGTGTCACGATTTATAAGAACTGGAAACCTCACCAACGAGCATGAGGACAATTTATCGAGCTCTACTGCCAGATAGAAGAACAAGTTATTGAGCTAGATAACTCACACAAGAATATGTTAGAAATGATAAATGACATGATAAAGGATTTTTTAGCTATCCTTGATGCCGTATTGAATGAAATCGCAGAGGTGAACACAAAGGTGAACCTTACAATGCGAGCAATAGAAAACCAAGCTCCAGTTGGAGAAGCAATTTCAGTTAGCAAGATAAAATCCCTGAACCCAAGCCCTTTTGTGGGACAAGAGATACAAAGGCATTAGAAAATTCTATCTTTGATATTGAGTAGTACTTTAAGGCCACGAACACCATTATAGAAGAAGTCAAAGTGACATTGGTGACTATGCATCTATCTGAAGATGCAAAGTTATGGTGGAGGTTCCGATATGTTGCTATTCAAGAAGGACGTTGCACAATAGACACCTGGGAAGCTTAAAGAAAGAACTTTGCTCGCAGTTTTTTCCTGAGAATGTTAAAATTCTGGCTGGGCGAAAACTATGTGAATTAAAACATTCTAGCACCATTCGAGAGTATGTGAAACAATTTGCGAAGCTAATGTTAGACATATGTAACATGTGAGAAAAGACAAGATCTTCTATTTTATCGATAGGCTGAAGCCGTGGGTAAAGACTAAGCTATACGAGCAGAAGATTCTGGACCTCACGTCAGCCTCTATAATAGCTGAAAGTTTGATTAATATATCTAGTGATTCTCAAGGTATGAGACGTCACCAAAGTTCTTCACCTGGAAGAAATAAAAATAGCAGACCGAATTCTTCCAAAGCTATTAGTGAAGACAAAAGTCCCAATAGAGACTGCAATCCTTCCCAACTCAACACGGGGAATACCTGATGAAGACATAATAGTTCGAACACATCAAATCATCTTTTCAGTTCCTACATATGTGATCGGTCACATCGAGCTAAGGAATGTTCGAATAAATAGATATTCTATGCCTTTCAGGCCTCTTTGGCTTTGGACTCAGATGACAAGTTGAGTCAATCGTAGAAGAAAGTTGGGCAAGTGGAGGAAGTTGAGAATCCTAGAGTGGGGGCCATGAAATTCTTGTTGTCTCTTCAAAAGAAAGTGGGGGACACAAGTAGACGTGTGAAAGAAGGTCTAATATATGTTGGCACCTGGGTCAACTGGAAGCACGCAAAGATCACTATGGTTGATTTTAGTGCAACCCACAATTTCATAATGGTGGTAGAAGCCAGATGGCTAAACCTTCATCTGAAGAAGGATACCGAAAAAATGAAGGCCATCAATTCTATAGCTTTACCCGTCATTGTATTAGTGAAACGAGTGGTGATACAGTTGGGAGGATAGAGCAATCCTGTAGACTTTATGGTTGTAGGTATGGTTGACTTTGATATAGTACTCAGAATGGAATTCTTCCTTAAACATCAAGTGATCCTAATGCCTTCAGCCAAATGTCTGGTGATCACTGGGTCTATCCTCACCATTGTGTAGTCAAACCTTCGCCAACCCAAAGATTTGAGAATGATCTCAACCATGCAATCGAGGGCCTCACTCGAGATGAAGTAACGTTTAAGGCTACCCCATTTGAGAGTTCGCTCAAGAGAGACAATTCACAAGGACACAAGGTGTGTTGTAAAGAAGTATTGTGATGGGATGCTTGATAGTTTGCCCAAGCCAAATCACTTAAGAAAAATGCATATCATATGGCGTCGTCGAAGTTAACTGAACTTTGGAGACAGTCGAAGGGATTGTCAAGCGCATGATTCATTAGACTTGTAAAAGCTCTATATAAAGCCCAAACCTTTTTATGGAAAGAAGATAATAAAAATTTACGGTTGTGTGTCAACGACTGTATCTTGAAACAAGCCCTGAGAGAAGGTCTAATTCTTGGGTTTGTAGATATGACCCAACCTGTCAAAATGTACACTGATGCATCTGATTATGCGTTGGATGGTGTTTTTGTACAGAACAGACACCCCATCATATCTGTGAGTTGGAAGTCGAGTACCACAAAAAAAAGTAATATGGTGTTTGAAGAAGAAACACTTGCCATGGTACATAGTCTGAAGGATTGGAGACAATATTCACAGATATCTACTTATGTTAGAGAGATTAACAACATTGTTACCAGCCACTTCAGCACTCAACCAAAACTGACTTCGAGTCAAGCAAGGTGGCAGAGAGGCTTGCTCGAACTTGATTTTGGATCAGAACATAGAAAAGGAGCGAGTAACTAGACAAGTGATGCCCTTAGTCAGAGTAATGATCATGCAATTTCTTGCATGTTGGCTCGTATACAGGCATGTCAAATGAATGGTCCAATACGGGATGCGTTGAGGGAATCCTTGTAAAAATACTCTATTGCTCAGGATGATGTGAGTTTGGCTAAGGCCGGTAAGACAGAATAAAAGAATGGGATCCAGTTGTTAAAGGTGACCCTATTTTGTGTCAGTATTATGATGAGTTCATCTACGGGTAAAAGACCGTTTGTGATTGTTGGTGGTGGACAACCTGTACTATCATGCCTTGTTGATCTCTCTTATGTTGAGAAGAGTCCTCAAACTTGCAAGATTACCAAGAAATGGAAGCGAAAATCAAGCATCACTCGGGTCGATCTAGAAGGAGCCTCAAAGCAGATAAGAAGCGTTGCCTCCTAAACTTTCATGTGAAAGATCAGGTCATCGTTAAAATGTGATCTGAATAGACTCGAATTTGAAGATACAGAGACCATCACCTCGTGAGAAGATACGAGGGACTAGGAGAAATGGAAGAAATCCTTATTGGGAGAGTGAGGAAAAAAAGAAGACCTACGAGGAGGATACATGAATTCCTAGCGAACTTGAAGAACCTCTCCATGGAAGAAACAAGTGAAAGACGTACCAAAAACCTTGAAGTATGAAAGCAGAAGATCGAAGAATTCCAACTTTGCCAGTCGACATGGATGTCAACTGTTTAAGTGGGGGAGAATGGCACGGTCATACTTGTCCAGGGTGTTGTTTGCCTGTGACCATATACTTGAATACCCCTAATTTATCTTATCTTTATGTCTTATGTTTAGTTTAGTTAGTTGCTTTCCATTTCATGTAATAAATTTATAGTGTGACATTTCAGCTTTTTCATATGCAAGCCTACTAAAGCTAAAAAAGTCCAAAATGTACTATAGGGGAGGCATAATAGTTGAATCCTCGCCTAAGTATTGTCGAACTCTTTGCAAGTAAACTTTTTCCCTTTCAATCGATAGTCTTTAATGCATATTGTAACGTCGATTTTAATATATTTCTTTCTTTCTCACATTTTATAAACAATTTTCTCAAGAATGCGAAGGAAGGTTACATCATACATCAATTTTGTCTGTGACTTTCAGATTTTGATCGACTGACTTGTTCATCGAGTTTGAACAAGTGCCACAAAATTGTCTATCCCGACTTTGAAAGCTACGATTGTGACACCCCCTATCCCCTTAATAAATCTGCCTCTGTCGACGAATATATAATGTATACAACATCTATATATATTATATACATAATTAGGTTGGGCCTAATTAACCAGACCCCTTACTTGCACAATATGGCTACTCGACTCAACTTTTTTTCTTCAATTTTCTAACCCCCAACTCAACTTTTACGGCTTGGGTTGGATAATCTGGGTTTGGGCGGGTTATTGATTTTTTTTAACCCCATAAAAAACCTTTCATTCCTTATTAAATATATTTTCTCACTAATTATATACAAATATATATAATTAAGAATACTTTTTCACCAAAATTTAAACTTTTTCCTATTAAATATACACATCCATGTATATATATACTAGTAAAAGACACGTGCATGACACATATAATGTGTAGCTTTAGATTATAGTAAATATCGTATGCATATGTTTAGGTTGCGCTAAATTTAAAAGTAGAAAATTTAAAATGTAATAGAACTAGATGTACACGGGAAAAAGTTACGCTAATTAGATTAAAATATAAGAATTTAGATGTAAGACTTTCATATATTAAAAAATGATTTCTTTATAAACAATTTTTTTTTGGTACAATTCGAAGATAACTTATTGTCACCTATGAGCTTAATCCAAACTTTTGTTCTTTTCATTGAAATTTCTCTAGATACTGCAACATAAAGTTATCCATGAGAAAACACATTTTCAAGAATATATATTCCAACATTAGGAATTGTTTGTCCTTGTGCTTTGTTAATTGTCATTGCAAAGCGATTGGGGAATTGTTTTCTCTTGAACTTTGAATGGATATTCATTGTCATTTAATGGGCTTAATGGTATTCGTGGAAGAAAAACTTATTTTCCTGCATGATCGCCCATTGCTTGATTCTCCATGATCTGTTGAAAGGCTTTAACTCTATAATCAAATACTAGGATTCAAATGTTGACACTTTTTAAATCAATAACCTTTCAAATATCAATAGGATTCTTCACTATTGTACTCCAACTCAACTCATCTCATGTTGGTGTGCCAAACACCCTCTAATTGAAGTTTAGCTAGTAAAATTGGAAGCTGAGCAATTGAAATACTTCGAATGGAACCATTATTAACTTGGAGTTAAAAACCAACATAAACTTAGCTCAATCGTAGGCTTTCAAGCTCAGGATGGACGATTGTGTGACACTTGTTCTAACTCGATAAACAAGTCAGCCGATCAAAATCTGAAATTTACGGACAAAGGTGACATACGATGTAACCTTCCTTTGTGTTCTTGAAAAAATTGTTTATAAAATTCAAGAAAGAAAGAAATACATTGAAATTGATGTTACAATATACATTGAAGATTGTCAGTTGCAAGGAAAAAGGTTTGCTTGCAAAGAGTGCGACAATGCTTGGGCAAAGATTCAACTACTATGCCTCCTCTATAGTACATTTTGAACATTTTCAGCTCTAGTAGACTTGCATATAAAAATGTTGAAACGCCACTCCCAAGCTTTATGACTTAAAATGGAAAGCAACTAGCTAAACTAAATACAAGATGTAAAGATAAGATAGATTAGGGATATTCGAACATACAACCATAGGAAAACACGCCCTGAACAAGTATAACTGGTACATTCTCTCCATTTAAATAGTTGACGTCCCCGTCAACTTGCAAAGCTGGAATTCTTTAATCTTCTACTTTCATACTTCAAAGTCTTTGATACGTCTTCAACTTGTTTCTTCCACGAGGAGGTTCTTCCACTTCACAGGAATTCATGTACCCTCCTCGTGGGTCTTTTACCTTTCCTCACTCTCTTAGTAAGGATTTTTTCCACTTTTGCCAGTCCCTCGTATCTTCTCAGGAGGTGGTGACCTTTGTGTCTTCAAAACTGAGTCTGTTCAAGTCGCAGTTTTACAAGGACATGATCTTGCACACGAAAGTCAAGGGGCCACGCTTCTTATCTGCCCACTTTTTCTATCGCTTCGAGGCTTCCTCGAGCTTGACTCAAGCGATGTATAATTTTCTCTTCCACTTCTTGGTAATGTTGCAAGCCTAAAGATTCTTCTTAACATAGGGGGATCAACAAGGTGAGACAGTACAGGTTGTCCGCCACAAACAATCTTGATCGGGCTTCTGTTAGTTGACGAACTCATCACTACGTTAACACAAAATTGGGTTACCTTCAACAGCTGAATTCCATTCTTTTTTTTCTGTCTTACCAGCCTTAGACAAACTCACGCTATTCTACGTAATAAAGTTTTTCTATAAGGATTCCTTCGATGCATCTTGCATTGAGTCATTACTTTGATATGCCTGTATATAAGTCAACATGCATGAAATTGCATGATTATTTCTCTGACTAAGGGCATCGGTTGCCTAGTTACTTGCTCATTTCCTATGTTTTGACCTAAAACAAAGTTCGAGTAGGTCTATCTACCCACTGCTTGACTCGAATTCAATTTCGATTGAGTATTGAAGGGGCTGGTAATAATGTTGTTTGTTTCTCTAACATAAGTGGATCCTCGTGAATACAGTCCCCAATCCCTCAATAGTGTAGTGTGGTAAACGTCTCTTCGTTAAACACTGTATAATTCTTTTCTTCAAAACTCAGCTTCCGACTCTCAGATGCGATGGGGTGTCCATTCTGTATGAGGACATTGCACAACGCATAATCAGACACATCAGCATGGGCTTTAATACGTTGGGTCACACTCACGAACCCAAGAGTTGGCCCTTCTCTCAAGACTTGTTTCAAGACACGCTCCTCGATACACAACCGTAAACTTTCATTCACTTCTTCCCGTAAAAAGGCTTGGGCTTCAACAGAGCTTTTACAGGTCTAATGATTCCTACACTCGACAATCCCTTCTACTGTCTTCGAAGTTTAGTTAACTTCGATAGCGACATACAAGAAGAATTCTTCGTAGGCAATTCTGACTTGGGCAAACTATCAAGCATCACATCGTAATATTTCTCTACAACACAAGCAGGATGTCCCTAAACATTATTTCATCTCAAGCAAGGCCCTATCTCAGTTGCATGGTCGAGATCATTCTCAATCCTTTGGGTTGGCGAAGGTCTGTCTGCATAACAGTGGGGATAAACCTAATGATCACCAGGCATTTGGCTGAAGGCATTAGGATCACCTGATG
>JBBPDI010082429.1:0-13615 GCA_037974545.1 Cucumis variabilis
GCAAGCACCCTTTTCCTTGCAACTGACAGTCTTTAATGCTTTCTTTAATGTCGTTTTCAATGCTTTTAATTCTTTCTCGTGTTTTATAAATAAAATTTCCCACGAACGCGAAGGAAGGTTACGACATATGCGATATTATCTGCAACTTTCAGATTTTGATCGACTGACTTGTTCATCGAGAAGTGGATTGTGACACTGGGCAGCCAAGGTTATAAACCCAAAATATTCCTACTCACAGATTGGTGGTAAGTTCATTGTTGCTTTACGGTAGGAATGGAATAAATTTTCGAATAAGTATTTGTTTGTTTCACGAAAAATAAATAATAAATGAGAAAGCATAAATTAAAAAAATAAAAAAAAAAGATGTGGATTTTGGTATTTGTCAAAGTAATTTATAAAGGAAATGGAGAAAAAAAAAGAAAAAGGAAAATAATAAATGGAAAGGGGTTAAAAGAGAAAGGAAAAGAGACGGAGGAAGGAAAAGAGGAAATTTTTGTTTTTATTTGTTCGGTGCGCTTTCTTCTCCACCGCCACATCAGTTCCTATCTAATTTCTCCACCATTCTTTAGAAACTTCAGAGGAAACATCGAGCTGGGAACTAAGAGGAAGGAACAAGAAGAAGATTCGGGGGTTTTCAGGTCAAAGAAGAGAGGAAAAACTAGTGCAACGTTTGGGCTTTCTTTTATTTGAATTTAGGCTAAATAAGGTGGAGGATAGCTTGCAGCATTAAACTTGGAGAAGATGAAGTCACTCTCTTTTTGTTTGGCAGTCGTACACGTGGCTAGAAGAAAATGATTCTCCTTTTTGTTTCTACAAATTATGAAAGAAAGAAAAAAATAAAGAAAGGAAAAGAAAGAAAACAAATGTTACCTCTTTTACTCTCTATTTCTTCTTTTTGCTCTACCTTACATGCAAAACCCTAAGTGTATTTCTTTTGATTTCATGGAGTATTTGAAATTCACAGCAATATGGAGATAAAGGAGATGAGAAATGATACACAGTTTACGTGGTTCGGCAAAATAGTGGCCAACATCCACGGGGAAGGATCAATCGTTTATTGAAGATGAGTATACAATATTTTCTTTCTCTTGCTTGATGATTTCTTATGGATGAAAGATTAATTTTTTGGTTAAACTACACCTTTATATTTATAGGTCTTTACATTGACAAGTTAGTTAGAGAAAGAAAAACATGTAAATATGATTCTGTTAGAGTTCTTTCTTTGTTGGAGTTTACTGTGTTTTTGCGTCATTAAAGCACCTGTCAAGAAATGCTATTTAACAACACTTTAAAAAATGTGTCATTAAAGATGCTTAGATGACGCCAAGACTGTGTCATTAATACCCTTACCTCATTGCAATAAATGTCACCATTATCTATAACTCGACACCAGTATATTGTCATCAATACCCTTACATTGACATGAATATATTGTCATGTTTAAAATTGCATCATAAATAGTTTCAACGACACCGTTTTTGCGTCATTAAAGCCCCTGTCAAGAAATGTTATTTAACCACACTTTAAAAAATGTGTCATTAAAGATGCTTAGATGACGCCAAGATTGTGTCATTAACACCCTTATCTCGATGCAATAAATATGTCACCATTATCTATAACACGACATCAGTATATTATCATTCATCTCAACTAATCTCACGAGATAACCCGTCTAACTCTACAACATTTAGGTATCAAGGAAACTCGTAAGAAATTAGTTCCTAGGTTGGTGGCCACCATGGATCGAACCATGACCTCTTAGTTAATTTTTTATTTTTTATCATTAGGCCAACCCACAATGGTTACAACACTGTTTTTGTTTAATAAAGGCTTATATGTCGATACATGTTTGGCGTTGTTATTTTCCAAGTCACAACATATATTTTTTGATATATAAATGATGATATATAAATAAATTAAATATATGATTCAACTTACCCACATATGTTTAGAAAGATTTTCTTATTGATTACAAAAAAAATGTAAATTACATTCTTGGTAAAGGTTTTACAATAATCCAAAAGATAGATTAATAATCTAATAAAACTAACTCATAAATGGACTTTGATCGATCTCATGGTCCATGTATTTTCTTTAACTACTTGCAAATTTGGTAAGCTCCTTCAAACGACGGACGAAGAGCTTGTGAGAGAGAGAGAAAGTCGTGAAGAGTATTTGCAAAATAAGGAGAAACGTCGTCGGAGAGCATTTGCGAGAGAAAAAGACAGCGACAATGTGAGATGGAGTAAGATTTTTTTCAGTAATGGTTCTCAAGAGGGATGAAAGCATCAAATTATTTTTTTAAAATAAAAAACGTACGAATGAAGGAACACGTTGATTTTTTATTAGGTAGGAACACGTTGATTTTTTATTAGGTAACTTTTAATGACACATAATTTATGTTGTAAATTAACAACGAAAAAAATTGTGTCCAGAAAACTCAATTTGTGTCAAGAAAACACAATTTGTGTCAAGAAAATGTTTCAATAAAAATTTTACATTTTTATTTTTAACGACACATTTTATTCCCCCCACCCCTTTTTTCTTGATTTCAAGTGTCATTAAAAATTCATATTTCTAAATAAATTTATTCGACGGCAGTGGCTAGATTGGTGGGTTTGATGGCGGAGGCTTGTTGTGGCAACAACGACGACAGTGGCTGGAGTGTGGAATCGACAGCGGCGAGGGGCAGAAAATTGGAAGGAAAGGGTTCTTCACAACACAGTAGCCCACTTTGTTTGACGAGATTTTTTTGCGTTTTTGGTAGAGAGAGAAAAAATTATATTAAGGCTTTTTTCAATGACAATATTTTTTCTTGAGAGAAAATTTTGGGTTTTTATTTAGTTTTAATTGTGTGAGGGAGGAGAAATTAAAAAAAATAATTTGGGGTTTTTTCATTTGGAAACTTTTTTAATGTCACAAAAAAATTATCGTTAATTAACGACGCAAAAATTATGTCAAAATAAATTAAATTATGTCAATAGAATTGTGTCAAGAAATAATCCGTATTTTTATTTTCAACGACACAATCTACCTCACCCCATCCTTTTTTTATTTTCAACAACACAATATCTTGATTAGTAGTGTCATTAAAACTCATTTTTCTAGTAGTGTTCTCAGAGGTATGTACCTTCAAAACTTGTAATTCGCCTGCTTCAATTCTTTCTCGTATGAAATGATATTTGATATCTATATGCTTTGGTCTGTTGTGATATTGTGGGTTCTTGGATAGGTGAATGGCACTTTGGTTGTCACAGAAGATTTTTAAAATTGACTGTTTGATTCCAAAGTCCTTCATCAGTCCTTTGAGCCACAATCCTTCTTTTACAGCTTCTGATAATGCTATGTATTCTGCTTCTATAGTTGAAAGAGCAACAATAGATTGTAAGGTTGCTTTCCAATTAATTAGATTAGGACCATAGAGAAAAACGTAACCGATTAGGCTTCTTCTTTTGTCATTGTCACTAGCAAAGTCTGAGTCCACATAACCTATTAGTTCTTGTTCTGTCTCAGTGGTCCTTTGGTAGTTTAGTTTAGCATTCTTAGACCAAATTAGGTACCTTATTATCCACTTAGTAGCTTTCTAGTGCCTTCTTCCTGGATTAGCCATATACCTGCTGACTAGGCTTGCTGAATAAGATAGATCAGGTCTAGTAGAGATCATTAGGTATATTAGACTTCCCATTGCTTGACTGTAAGGAACATTTGCCATTTGTAGTTTGTGTTCAATGTCTGTCTCACTAGATGAGTTAGTAGCTGTAGCTTAAAATGTTGTGCAATAGGGAGAGTCACAGGTCTAGCATTAGTGAGGTTGAATCTTTTGATCACTTTCTCACAGTAGGTTGTTTGGTTTATGCTTAGTGAAGATTGGACTCTGTCTCTTGTGATGTCAATTCCTAGAATCTTTCTTGATTCCCCTAAGTTTTTCATGTCAAATTCTTTACTTAAAAGATTTTTGACATGAGTTAACTCTTCTTTAGAGCTTCCTACAAGGAGCATATCATCCACATAGAGTAACAAGTAGACCTTGTCCTTATAGGTTGTTAAGTTTATATAAACACACATATCATAAGAACTTCTTTGAAAACCCAAACTAGCAATAAAGTCATCAAATCTTCTATACCAACATCTAGGAGATTATTTCAACCCATATATTGACTTCTTTAGTAAACAGTAGAGGTCTTCCTTACCTTGAACCTCAAAACCCTTAGGTTGAACCATATAGATTGTCTCTTCTAGATAGCCATGGAGAAAAGTCGTTTTTACATCAAGTTGATCCAATTTTAGATTGTTTTGGGCAACTAGGGTTAAGAGAAGTCTAATAAAAGTCTGTTTAACAACAAGAGAAAAAATTTCAAAATAGTATATACCTTCTCTTTGAGTGAAACCCTTTGCTACCAACCTTGCCTTGTACTTAGGTTGTGAGTCTTTTGTTATTTCTTCTTTGAGTTTGTAGATCCACTTGGATGTTATTGGTTTGCATCCTTTAGGTAGAGAAGCTAGTGTCCAGGTATTATTTACATTTAGTGAATTTATTTCTTCATTCATAGCTTCTATCCACTGTCTTACATCGCTACTGTTCACTGCTTCCTCAAAGGAACTTGGTTCTGAATCATTAGGGATTACAGTAGCATTTAGAACAAAACTTATATAGTTAGATTCAGCATACTTGGCTAGAGGGACTATTACCCTTCTTTGTTTGTCACTTGCTAGTAAATATTGGCTTAGGTCAGGTTGTTCTTCAATCATTTCAGCTTGTTCTTCAGTTAAGCTCTCCACTTGTTTTTGTTCAGTAGTTATGGGTTCCTCAGTAGGTTGAACATTGTTCCTTGTATTCTTCACCTTAATCTGATTAGTATAGGATTATGTTCCATCTGAGTTCCCTTCAGTGTTGTTTTTTCCTTGTATAAACATCTTTGATTCTCTGAAAAGAACATCCCTATTGATTATAAACCTCTTGTTAGTAGGGTGCCACAGCTTGAAACCCTTTACCCCTTCTGTGAAACCAACAAACATACACTTAGCAGCTCTAGCCTTTAGTTTCCCTTTATTTTAGTGGACATAACCTACACATCCAAACACCTTAAGGTCATTTAGACTTGGTGGCTGTTTGGACCATTTCTCCTCAGGTGTTAGAAATCCTAAGGAGGTGTGAGGGCTTCTATTCAATGTGTATACAGCATAGGCAGCAGCTTCAGCCCAAACTTTTCTTCTAGAATGGCATCTAATAATAGGCATCTTACGTTCCATTATAGTTCTGTTGAGTCTTTCTGCCACTCCATTTTGTTGAGGTGTGTATGTCACAGTTTTGTGTCTTGTGATTCCATTTTCCTACAAAATCTATTAAATACTTCTTCATAAAACTCTAAACCATTGTCAGTTCTAAGGTATTTAACCTTTTCATCAAAAAACAATTTTATCATTAGTTTCAATTCTTTAAATTTTTCAAAAACTTGATCTTTTGTTTTAAAAAATAAATTCAGCTTTTTCTAGAAAAAACATCAGTAAAGGATAAAAATACCTTGAGCCACTTAGGCTTGGAGTGGATGCTGGACCCCATTGATCTGAATGGATGTAGTCTAGAATTCCTTTAGTTGTGTGTTGAGCTTTGGTGAAACTTTATTTTCTTGCTTTGCCTAGTACACAATGTTCACAAAAGGACAGTTTGCTGCATATGTTTTTAGGTAGAATGCCTTGTTTAGATAGTGCCTCAAATCCTTTATGGCTTATATGGGACAGTCTTTTGTGCCAAAGGTCAGCCTCTGTTAAGTCTAGAGATATCACATTTTTTGCCTCTTCTATCATTTCAACTCCTTTTATTATGAACGGATCATTTACCTTTTCCCCAACCAAGACTTCTTTAGATCCCATAAACACTTGGAAGACTCCACCTTTTCCTTTATATTCACATCCTAAAGAGTCTAGCATTCCTAAGGAGATTAAATTTCTTTTAAGGTGGGGAACATGTCTTACATTTCTAAGGAATTTCACAGCCCCATCCTTTAGTTTCATGGTAAATGATCCAATTTCAGCAATGCTACAGGCATTATTATTCCCTATAAACACATACTCTCCATTGATTTCCTTATAGGTATTAAACCATGTTCTAAAAGGTGTCATATGGTAGGTGCATCCAAAATCTAGTACCCAATCATGTTTTCCTAGGGGGTTTACATGGTTGGCTTGGTCTAAGGTTGATGCCAATGCATCAATGTAGGTAAAAGAGCTTTCTACTATAGAGGCTTCTGGTTGTTTCCCTTTAGAATCTTTTTCTTTTTCTATATTCTTCCTCTTAAGGAAAAAACATTCTTGTATGAGGTGTCCCTTCTTTTTACAGTATTTACATTTCTTTTTCTATTTAGCTTTCTTATCTTCACTAGAAAAAGGTTTGTTACTGTTTTTACCTTGATTGATTTGGGATTTACTTTTAACAAACAATCCATCTCCACTTTGATTTTTCTTGTGTGGTGATTGTACTTCCAATTCTCTAGTTTTGAGGGTTAATATTATGGCATCTGTGTTGACTGATTCTCTTTCATATTTTAATACATTTTTCACATCTTTGTAAGCCTCAAGTAGGAAATTTAGGAATATAAATGTCTCATTTTCATCATTGAGTTTATCTTCAAGGCTTTTAAAGTCAGAAACTATTTTCTTGAACTCATCTAAGTTTTCTATGAGGGTTTTTGTAGAATCCATTTTATATGTGAAATTTTTTTCCCTTAGATACATCTTGTTTGGAAGATCTTTAGTAGTATATAAGCTTTCTAATTTCTTCCAAACTCCATGTGTTGTTTCTTCTTCTAGTACTTGTATAATAATGTTGTCACTAAGGTTTAGTATTAGTATTCCATAGGCATTAATTCTATTTCTTCTTTTTGTGTTGTTGTGAGGGTTGTTGGAAGTTCTGAGGGATCTAAAAGGCTTTATGAGCCTTTTGCTGTCCAAGCAAGGCTTTGATCTTTGCTTTCCATAATGCAAAGTCTTCCTTTCCATTGAACTTTTCAATTTCTACTCTTGCCCCTACCATTTTCAGGTCTGTTTTCCTCTAAATTCCTCCAAGAATCAGTTTCTTGAATCAAGAACCTTACTCTGATACCAATTTGTTGGGCTTTCTTTTATTTGAATTTAGGCCCAAATAAGGTGGAGGACAGCTTACAGCATTAAACTTGGAGGAGATGAAGCCACACCCTTCTTGTTTGGTAGCCGTACACGTGGCTAAAAGGAAATGATTCTCCTTTTTATTTCTATAAATTACAAAAGAAAGGAAGGAAAAGAAAGAAAACAAATGTTACCTCTTTTACTCTATTTCTTCTTTTTGCTCTACCTTACATGCAAAACCCTAAGTGTATTTCTTTTGATTTCATGGAGTATTTGACATTCACAACAATATGGAGATAAAGGAGATGAGAAGAGATGATACACAGTTTACGTGGTTCAGCAAAATAGTAGTCTACATCCACGAATAAGGATCAATCATTTATTGAATATGAGTATACAATATTTTCTTTCTCTTGCTTGGTGGTTTCTTATGGATGAAAGATTAATTTTCTGGTGAACCTACACCTTTATATTTATAGGTGTTTACATTGACAAGTTAGTTAGAGAAAGAAAAACATGTAAATATGATTCTGTTAGAGTTCTTTGTTTGTTGGAGTTCACTGTGTTTTACAGCAACCATGGCAGAATCTTGGTTCAATCTGCTCATCTCTAGTTTTTAACTTAGTTTAAGCTACACAAGAAGCATTAAAAGGCGAGGTTTGATTTTTTTGAAAATTTACTCATTTTCTAACCAATTCATGAAGAAAGCTTGAGCTAATTCTTATGTCAAAGTTGATGATTTTTGAAGAGAAAGATAGAGCATAAAATTTTCACGCAGATCTGAAGAGTCTCTGGTTTGTTAAATGTCCTGGAGTGTACAGAGTGAATTAGAAGCTTAATTTAGTTTCGTTGGAAGGTTAATACAATTTTCTATAACTTTCATGTGGAACTTATGAGCCAAGTATGACTGAAAGTAAGTTTAATATCAAGAAAAAAAAAGTAGAGAAGGGCATAAAACACGATTTTGGAGTAGCTGTGTTTTTGGGGATTTCTGAATAAATTCATTGAAAATGTCATTTTCATTCCTTCGAGTAAGTTGTAGAGGGTTTCAAAATAAAGAGTTTGATATAAAGTACATTAATTTTAGTCAAGTGCTGAGGAGGTTATGAGTGTTTGAAGTTAGGATATTGAATCTGAAAAATTCTGAAAAAACTGTGAAATGTGATTTTATTTCTAAAGTTTAGAATCCATGAGCAATATCTTTTGTATGTCAATCTTAAGCTTATTGTACAAAGATAAGACTATTTAAGGTTTTGATGCTCATTTTTATTTTTTTTGACAGGCAAAGAGGAAATAGGTCGAGTTTACAAGCCAAGGAACTAGTTCAAGGCTCCGGTGACAAAACAAATTTTGAAAATGATTCCTGAGCTGTTATTTATGATTAAATGTTTTACATGCTTTAACCTGAATTTATGAATGATACTTGATTTCTATAAATGGTTGCGAGCATGAGTTTTGAGCTTAGATTTTCTAATGAAATCTAATGTAGCACGTGAATTGACTTTTTGAAAAGTAGTTGAAGCGATATTATTTTAAGCAAAGTATGTATTAGCGAGTATTGTTTTAAGATTTTCAGTTTTTCATGAATAAGTTGAGTAAGCTTTAATTTTACAAAAGATAAAGATAAGCGACATGTTTTCGTGTTTTCATGTGATTTTTTTAGACTTCTATTGACTACATGACTAAGATATTGAGTTCAAGGTTGTATGGCACCGTGTGCACACAGATTATATTATGTTGTTGACGTTGAGTGTAGTCCGTGACAACATCCTGTCGTGAGTGTTAAGTAGGCCCTACTACGACAAAGATGATGGGAGTGCTAGGCGGGCCCCACTAAATCATAGAGCTAGTAAACTCTAATTGTACTAAGCATGCATTACACAACGTAGATTTGTAATGTTAGTTAAAATATTTTATATATTTTATATGTCTTGCTAGATTTAAATGACATACTTGCTGAGTATTTGAGAAAGTTGTTATCACTACACGTTTATATTTGATGTTTTGATTAAACAGATTTATATGTTTAAGGTTTATCAGGTGTTTTGATTTTTAGATGAACAATTTTCAATTTAATCACTCATTGGGTTTTATAGCTCACCTTTTCAAAATATTTTTCCACTTTCTAGGTAGAGATCGAGCTCTCGACACCTGATATGTTGTTATAGTTTGCTAGATCGATTTCCAATACGTGGGTAGAGTTGTACGTCGAGTCTGTTTATGTTGTTAATGTCTTTGTAAGAAACGGATAGTTTACCATTTTTGTAAGCTCTAGATGTCAAGGTTGTGTAAAACCTAGTTGGATATGTTTTTGGTTGTGATGTCTCTATCAGGCTATTTTCCAAAGTGAGTAAGTCAAGGTTACATTTCATGTATGTCTAAAGGTTATCAAGTTTCTATTGTGTTGTGTTGCACGTAATGTATTTCCTATATATGTTTATCAGGTTCAAGGGTACAGTAGGTATCTTAGAGGAGGACGATGTTTGTTGACTTCATGTTGTCTTTCGAGCTAAGGTAGCAGGTATTTCGGGAGGGGATGTGACAAAGGTCTTGTGTGGTGCGGCCAAGAGATGTCAAGATCCTCTATGCGACAAGGTGTGTGTGCTTTGAGACAGACAGTCAAACTTTTTAGCCCAACGCGAGATTGCCATGTGAGATGAAAGTGAAATTTCTCTCAACAAGATTAAAAGTGAAAATGGTTCATTCTAGCAATTTTTCATCATAGAACAAAGAGATGCATTGCAATTCAATCTACAAGTAATTAGTTCAAGAAACTAATTATCCTTTATTAATGAACAAGAAACAAGAGTAATTCATACTAAATTCAAAAAAATCATTTTCATCTTAGCGGTTTCTATAAAATCTTTACAATTTGCATTAAGATTTCATGCTTTCAATATTGTTGACTTGTGACATTCAAGAGCAAAGAATGCCTCTATTTCAAGAATGGTTAATTAGTTGAAATTCAAATTGAAAATTAAATAAAGATCAAAAGAAACTAATGATCAAATCAGTCATTTTCAATCATTCATGCTTCAAAGAATATGCTTAGTGTGATTAGAATTTAAATATAATTCATGTTATCATGAGTTGCTAATTCAATCAAATAAGAATTATTACAACAGCAAGAATGGAATTTCAACTACAGATTCAATCGAGAAAGTAATTCATACATGGTTCTAAAAAAAAGTTGATAAAACTACCATTCTCAAATAAAGTGGTAAAATTTCAAAAAGTGAAGTGCTAGCTTGCTATAAATACAAATAAATGACTTAAAATACGCATCTAAGGTTGAAGTTCATAGCGCCATGGCCCTTGGAACGGCGCCGTGGCGTCAATTTTTGTTTTTATTTACAAAAATATCATTGTTTCTTGTTTTGGTTTGTTTTCATTTGTTTAAACTTCAAATTGAGTGATTGTTGCGTTAGATTCCTTGACTCGTCAAGATTATTATTCCTTATAAAATAAGAGATTTAATGAGTAAGTGTTGCTATCTTGAGAGCATTAAGATAGAAAACCTAGCTCATTTACGATCTTATCAAACACTCCCAAACTCTTGCTCATCTCGAGTAAGGAAAAGAAAATATGCTAAACACTCATTCAAACATCAAGCAAGCTAGTTATGCATTGTTACAAGAATTCAAAATCAATCAATCATCATAGTATGCTAATATTTTCAAAAGTAGCTAAGTGTTAAACTCAAGTTTTTACGATTGTTCTTATGCTTAAGCTTGTAATCAATTAGATATGCTAAGAAGGAAACACTCAATTGACAATCATTTTAAAATAATTTTGTTCAAGTAAAATGTATGTCACTAAGCATGCTCAAAAGGGGTTAATGTACCCTAAATTTGCTTTCCCCTACTCTAGTTCGAGAAGGATTTCTTCCTTATATATAAAGCCCTCCATTGAACCATCAAGCTAACTAGAGAATGCTAAACTTTCAAATACACTTGTCTTACTAAGGGAAAAAGGAAGTTTGCTCACATAGGAGTTCATACTACACTAACATCGGGCAACCTTTATAATCACGAAGGAATAACTAACACTTCAACCTAAACATGTAGTCACTCTTGTTTCTTTTTCTTTTTCTTTTTTTCTTTTTTTTTCTTTTGAGCTTTTTTTTTTTTTTTTAATATGCTTCTCTTTTTTTTTTTTTTTTTATGCTCAAGCTCACCTTTTCTAAGAAACCATTTGCTTTGCTTTTGCCACTCTTTTCTTTCTTTGGTATTTTTTTTCTATATGGCTAACAAGCTTTTTCTTTGCCCCATTTTTTTCAGTTTGGCTTTTTTCTATTCTAATTTCACCTGATAGACAAGATGGAATAATCGACCTTTCAAGTTGACAAAGCTTTTTCCTATTCTAATTTCACCTAATAGACAAGATGGAATAATTGACCTTTCAAGTTGACAACAAATAAATTTAAGTAATATTACCCTTTTTAGATGGACCAAAGGTTCGATATAACTTGACGAAGTATTCAAGATTGCATGAGATGACAAGAGTTTTTTTTTTTTTTTTTAAATGGACTCAAAATTGTGAGTACTCTCTTCCTATTAAAAATCATGCAAGCTAAGACAAGAAAAATATATCATCAACTATCAAGGTAAAGCACGAAGCAACAAGAGAGAACATCCATTCAACTTTTTCTTTTTCTCAATCATCCACTAAAACATACATATCAAACAAGCTCCATTCATGCATTCAAATGTCATTAAAACCACAAACCCGAGCTTAGATTCTCAAAGGTTCGTCCAAATATGCACAAACCAAATATAAAAGCAAGGCTAAATTCATCTTACGTAAAGTGATTTTTTTTTAATTTGATAAAAATGCCCCAAAAATATGCAAGTAGGTAAAAGAGACCTAAACCTAACCACCCCCAACTTTAAAAGCATGGTTGTTCTTGAAGCATAAGAACAAAAATAAGAAGTACGAGAACAAAATGAAGGGAACCGAAAATCCTTCTTGATATTTGGGCAAGTGCATTTTGTTTGAGCTCGGCTTGCCAATTGAAAGCTTGGTTTTACTCTTTTTTTTTTTTGTATTTCTCTTGTAAATCAAAATAATTTTCAAAATTCTCTCCATTTATTTTGTAAGCTGAAAACTAAAAGTTTTAAAAGTACTTGAAAAGTAAAAACTAAAAAAAAAAAATGCAAAAATTTAAAACTAGAAAAGTGGTAAATTTGACACCTGATTGCCTCCAAGAAGCACAAAGTTTTAAGGTCGGTTGCTCAACTGTACTTTTGCCAACTCATTCCAAACCAAATTTGAGTAGCTTTGTTCCTCCATTCGTTTTTACTATACTTGTCTCTCCATGCTCATGAATTGAACCAACATGTGTTTGCAAGGAGAGGTTCTTCATCAAAGAGGAAATGTTGGAGGAGATCAAGAGGAAGAGACTCGTGCTCAATCTCTAGTTCCTATAGAGCAAACATCTTTTCATTGAGAGAATAATCTTGTCAATGAGAGAGACACGACCATCATCATTATATATTGAATTTATATTCAAATTAAGTGCATGATCATTATCCAAATAGCCATAAAATATAATTGGGTCATTATCAGGCAAAATATTCTCTTCAAATTTTGAAACAACTATCTTTTCACAATTTTTATCAAATCCAAAATTTTGATTCCAAGTCAAAATTGTCAAGAGAATAAACATCATAATCATAATCACAAAAAAAAAAAAAAAAATCATAGTCAATCTCAAGATCATCATCAAAAGTTTCGACATATTCATCAATAAAATTATGCTTCACATCAAGCAAATATATATCACATTATATCCAGTTAATGAAAATATCCCCAAATTTAGTCAATTTTGAAAATAAATTTTGAGAGTGTATTTAACATCTTAAATATCCTCTTTCTTTAGGTTTCTAAACAATTTAAGTAGGAAGATACTCAAGAACAGGAAGAAGAGGATAAAATTGGAATGATTAGGCCATAAACTCCAAGTAGGAAGCTATTAATGCAACGTTTTGCAATTCAACAATGTTGGCAAAACAAGTTGTAAACTTGAAAATGTTTTCAATAATTCAACCCTAAAAGACAGTTTAAACACTCTACACTCAACCATCCTAAATCTCAAGTATTTTTGTCCCCGTAGCATCCAAACAATAAATATATCACATATCACATGTTAATTAAACACTAATTTAATGATTCGCATCAATTTTAACTTACCAAAATTAGAACTATACATCAAAAATAAAACTAGAATTTTAGAAGGTGAAAAACGCTTCGTAGCTGCACATGAAACTAAAAATAAAGAACCTAAACTTCAATTTCAATCATTTTAGTCCCTGTACCATTCAACCGCAACAATTTAGTGCCTAAAGTTAAATATTTAACAACATAGTCCCTATACTCCAAAATTTAGAGAATACAGATATATAGAGAAGATAACAGAAAAAGGAAAGGGAAAAAAAATCTATATAAATTGAAAGATCATCGTCATTTGTGGGAGCAAAGATGAATACACATAAAAGAGGAGAGAAGGATGATG
>JBBPDI010082436.1:0-13615 GCA_037974545.1 Cucumis variabilis
TTCTACAACACATTTTAATAACTAAAATTTCATAAAACACAAATGTTAAATATCAAAATTCAACATATCTATTACAAACTTTTAAAAAAATCATATAATAATATGTTTGAATTATAATATTTATAAGTTGTAGTATATATTTTAATAATATTAGAAATTTGAGTTGGGTTGGGTCAACCCGATCGGATTTTTTAAAATGTAATCCGAACCTGGTGGAAATAACACACCCAAATTCTGTTACCACTTGTTATGACTATACCAACTTCCAACTACTTGGAATAATTTTCTACCAGAGAACACAATAGCAACCATAAAGAAACCGATAAAAAAATAAACGACACAAAGGTATATAGTGGTTCGACCAATTCAGTCTACATCCACTTTCAGAACCAACAAGAAGGAATTTTATTAACAGCAATAATCAAGATACAAATTACAGAATCAACAAGATAATATGCAATCTATAATTTTACCGCCAAATTCGACTTTCACTACAAAAAATCGAACTACTCGTGATGCCAAAAACGACGTCGACAAATGTAACCTTGGCATTGACCACCTTTTGTCAATGTGCACAACACCATGTCGCAAAATCAATCTTTCTGCGAGGTTTTAGAACATCACGTTGCAGAAAGTGGAATATTGAATTTGTTATTTCAACTTTTTGCGACGTGCGTCTGAAAGACGTCGTGGAAAGTCAAAACGATTTGTATCAAAGGGGACTTTCAGCAACGTCAAGTACTACACGTCGCATAAAGATGAAATAATAAATTTATTTCATCTTTCCGTGACGTGTGTCAGAGAGACATAGCAGAAAATTAATTTGAAATGATACGTTTTGACTTTTCGCAATCTATATGACATACGTTGTGGAAAGGTGAAATAATAAATTAAATATTTCACTTTTCGCAACGTGCGATTGTTGATGTCGTCAAAAGTAGCCATAATCTGTGACGTAGTGGGCAATGACGTCGTGGAAAGGTGAAATAATAAATTCAATATCCACTTTTCGCAACATGTAGTTGTTGACGTCGCAAAAAGTGGCTATAATCCGTGACGTGATTGGGTAATAACGTCATGAAAAGGTAAATAATAAATTCAATATTCCACTTTCTGCGATGTGTAGTTGTTGACATCACGAAAAGTTGCCATAATCTGCGACGTGATAGGTAGTGACACCATGGAAAGGTGAAATAATAAATTCAATATTTCACTTTCCATAATGTGTAGTTGTTGACGTCGGTGAAAGTAGTCATAATCCATGATGTGATGGGTAATGACATCACGGAAAACCCCTTTCACCGACGTTTTCAAACACGTTGGGGAAAGTCTTGTCTATTTTTACACAGAACTTATTCACAATCTCACAGAAGAAGAAGAAAAAATGAGAGGGAAAGGAGGAGAAGAAGATTTCACTATTGTTGTTTCCGCTGCTACCGTCGCAAGCGCCGTCACTACCGCCATCGTTTCAGGTGGTTTTCTTTTTTAAAAAAAAAAATATATGTGTAAAGTGTATGTATATGTATGTGTATGTATATATATATATATATTTAGCTAGACACATTTTCTATTTAGGCCCTAAAGTGGACAGATGTACCACCAGAGTGCATCGAGGTCATCAAGGGCAGCCTAACGGTAAGTCTGTATATTTATAAACATTTATATATGTTTTTATTTCCTATAAAAACTATACTGACTTGAAACCTATTTCTTTTGTAGCAATTTTTTGTGTTTGATCTAAATGATCTAGAACTTAATCAGTTTGTTGAGCATCAAATGCTTACCGTGTGGAAGGAATTCAAGGCAAGTAAGTTTTAGAAAACTTTATGTTTGGTTATACTTTTAATTCTATGTTTTTAAGTCTGATCATCTCTCAAACTTACAAACTTCTATTATGTAGAATCAAATCGTGGAACTTTCATTTTAGCCCGTCCTAGAGGGTTCTCAACCACTAACTGTGGATGAGATATGCGAGACAGTTTTGGGTAAACGACCAGACTACTCAAAAGGTCTTGGTTGGGGCCCAAAACCCAAGTCTAGGACTGTCGCTTCATCCTTCTTCTTCTAATATGTATGACTACCAGGCACACATAGTAGAGGTTAGTGAACTGAGAGCGAGCCTTGAAAATGTTAACTGAATGCTCCAAGAACAACGCCTGAGGAAGGAGGAACGAAATCGACAAATGGCGGACCATGCACGAATGAAGGAGATGCTCAAGAAGATGAGTCAGGCACAGATAGGCCTATGATCACTTGGGTACGCACTTGCATATGTGATATTCTAACTATACTTTTATATCATTTGTAGGTTAGACGTCCGTACCTACAGTGCACTAAAGCAATAGCTTTCAAGTTTTTTTTAATGTAATGTTTTGAATCATGTAATTGTTTTTTTGTATTGAACATATTTCAAATATCATTTTGTAATGAATAATATTTTCACTTTATCATTTTACTACAAATTTTATTACGTCGTGCCTTAGTAAAATAAATAATAAAAAGATAATAATAAAAGACAAAAAAGACAAAATAAATATAATAAAAAAACCTTCCCTGACGCAAGCGTCGCAGAATCCTTTTGCGACGTCTACATTGCAAAAGGTTTTCGCGGTGTAACGTCGTGGAATCTGTATGTGACGTACTGAAGGGTGCACCAGGAAAAGTTTCATCATCGTTGGTGCAAGATACGTCGTGGAAAGTATCCTTGACATGTTTTCTACGACATATATGCCGACATCGTGTACGATGCCACGGTAACCTTCCGTGACGTTGATGAGGGTTTTCGGCAACGTTTTGTTGCATTAGAAAAGACTCTAATTCTTGTAGTGTTTATCGTTGACCAAACACCAAGAAACTGAGAGAGCCACATGTCGGTTGCTGCCTCTGATACCGAGACTCTAAACTCACCAAAAACTAACTTGTCTGACTAGAGAACTACGTGTCGAACAAGCTACTGCAAACCTAAGAAGCACCCTGACTAAACCATGTGAAGAAAACCAAGACCGAAATACTCAGTCAAACCACGCTCATACCCACTGTTCAAGCCCCAAAATAAATGCTGAAAAATGTTCTGATACAACACGGATAGAATGCGAAAACTTGCCAATGTCAATGCTCCATCGAATGCGTCTGATGCGAACGTCAAAAACCAAGTGATCGGTCGTTTGAAACTCATTGTCGAACACTGCTTCTCTCTCTCTAGTTTGTAGAAAATTCTCACCCACTCTTTCCTTTCTCTTTCTCTTGTGTTAATGTCGTGCGACTACTCTCTTCTTCTCCACTTTTTTTCTCTAATTAAAAAAAAACCTAAATAGAAAGATGAATGACTTACAAAAATGCCATTGAGGCATAAATACCATTCTTCCCTCAATAATAAAACCATTTTAATCCATTTAAATATTTTTCATTTTTCTACAAATCTTTCTCATGACAAACTATTTAAGACACCAAACTGGTTCTTCCAATCAGCCTATTATCCAGAATTAACCTTCAGCTGATCTAACTGGTATCTAAACCTATTAGCTGGAAGAACCTTGGCTACCAACCTAGGCTTACTGTCACCTCTTGGCTTAATCCACTTTGTTTGAATGAGTTTCTGAATAGGAGGCCTTGGAACCAATGACTATGTTTGATTCCTTCTCAAAGAGAACAACTCTGCTTCCATAGCATACTTCTATTGTTTCTTCAAATCATATACAATACTGTCACTGAAACCTCCTTCACCAATCAAAGTCCTCACATGTTGAGACTGTACACCATCAAATTTAGACTGCTCTATAGCCTCTGACTGTGAAACTAGTGGTGACTGATCACTAAATACATCTGAACTTTTCTCTGATAGTCATACTCCATAATCAATTCTGACATCTGTCACAACACAATTAATTGTCGTTGTTTCTACTGCTCTGATGTCATAGCAACACTACCTGAAACTGCAGTACCTTCCAACACATACAGGCCATTCCTCAAAATTCCCCTTAGTTTAACCAAAGAACCCTTGGTAACTTTCAAAACTTCGTTCTTAGATTTAAAAGCATAACCTGATCTATCTAATTCACCAAAGAGATATTAGATTACATTTGAGTTATGGAACATACCTCACATTTGTGAGCTTTTTTATCATCTTGTCATGTGTTGCAATTTTAATTCATCCAGTTCTCTTGACATCACAAGTACTGCTATCACCCAATAAAACTTTTTCCCCATCATTTTTTCTAAAACTCAGTCAGAAAATCTCGAAGTCACGTGATACGTGCAGCCTGAATCCATGATCCAAACATTCTGCATATCCCTGTGAGACACCATCAAGACCTCTACTGAATCATACCCATCAGTAACATTTGTTGCACTAGTCTCAGCTGCATGCTTGCTACTCAATGTTTCCTTGCTCTTATTCAAAGAGCAACGTTTCTTAAAGTGTCCTTCTTTATGACAAAGGAAACACTTTCTAGCTTCCCCTTTGAATTCATGCTGGAACTCTTCTTTTTGCCTTTCTAGCTCTTTTTGTCACTTGTTCCTCTGGCCATGAGTAACTCTCCATCCATGCCTTCTTTCTTAATTTCGAGATGTCTAGCCTCCAAGGCATCCAACACTATATCCATAGTAAATGAATCTCTACTATATTTAATAGCTGCCTTAGCCTCTTGAAATGTTTCAAGTAATGAATTTAAAAGAATCACAACTTGATTCTCATCCGACATCTTCTCACCGATAGTATTAAGATCAACTATAATCTTCTGAAATTCATCTTGGTCCATTTTATATCCAAAGAATATTTTCTTTAGATATAATTTATTTGGCAAGGACTTTGACAAGTAAAGACTCTCTAGCTTTTTCCATAACTCCCCTGTAGTAGTAGCCTCATCCACTAGCCTAAGCACTTCATTTGAGAGATACAACAGAATCGTCGAATAGGCCATTTTTACAAAAGTGATACAACCAAGAATATGACAACTCCAAACTACTACACAAAACCCAACTCATCTTTGGATCAAATGGAGCTTTGATAACACTTGTTGGGAATAACACACTCAAGTTCTATTACCACTTGTTATGACTATATCAAGCTTCCAACTACTTGGTATAATTTTCTGCACTAGACCAGAGAACACAATCCAAACCAACTAGAACACAATAGCCAGATAACCACAAAGAAAGTGATAAAAGAATAAACGACACAAAGATATAAAGTGGTTCGACCAATTTGGTCTACATCACTTTTAGAACCAGCTTGAAGGGATTTTATTAAGAGCAATAATCAAGATACAAATTACATAATCAACAAGATAATATGCAATCTGTAATTTTATCGTTGAACTCGACTTTACCATCGACCAAACACCAAAAAACTGAGAGACCCATGTGTCGCTTGTTGCCTCTGATATCGAGACCTAAAACCCACAAATAACTACCTCCTCTGATCGAAGACCCATATGTCAAATAAGCTACTGCAAACCCAAGAAATACCTAAGATTAAACCACATGAAGAAAACCAAGACCGAAATACTCAGTCAAACCATGCTCAAACCCCGAAACAAACACCTAAAATGCTCTGATACACCACTGATAGAATGCCAAAACTCGTCGATGTCAATGCTCTGTCGAATGCGTCTAATGCGAACGCTGAAAATCGGGTGATCGACTTTTCGAAACTCACTACTGAACACTGCTTCTCTCTCTCTAGTTTGTAGAAAAGTCTCACCCACTTCTTCTCTTTCTATTGTGTTGATGTCGTGCGGCTGCCCTCTTCTCTTTTTCCATTTTTTTCTTTTCTCTAATTAAAAAAAAACCTAGAGAGAAAAATGAAGGATTTACAAAAATGCCATTGAGGCATAATTACCATTCTACCCTCAATAATAAAACTCATTTTAATCCACTTAAATATTTGTCATTTTTCTACCGAATCCAACCCAACTCGAAAAAAACATTAAAATTTCAATCTGATCCAACCAAAAAAAAACAAAAGAACTCAACCCAATCTTAACAATTTGAGTTGGATAATCTAGGTTGTTCAGAATGTCGAATTATTTGAACACCCTTACTACCACTTGACCATATCTAATATTAGGTTCTATTACGAGTTTAATACTTTACATTATTTTAAACATGTGTATTTAGTTTGTAACCTACCTTTTTTTTTTCATCAACCCTGTCTAAACTTAAAATAATATTTAGTAATTAATTTCATCAATTTCATTTTTATGTACAATATGTGATCCATGAATCTTAGATTTTAAAAAATGTCGTCTAACATATTTTTTTATTATTGATCAATTTTGCATTCAATAGGTTGTAACACTCCAAAAAAATTTATGATAATTTTGTTGCTTAATTATCTTAAATAATTTATGATTAGATTATTATGGGTGTTAGATTAATTTGAAATTGAAAGTTAAGAAATTTATTTAGTCTAATGTGTTAGATTAATTAAATATATAAATACATAAATATGTATATTCAATTACCGATTTTAAAATTTGGTGGAGAATGTTATTAATTATATAGTTTTTGTTATATAATTAATAAGTGAAAAATTGATGATTATTATATATTGGAATATAATTATTAGGAAAAGAAATGTAACATCTCAAATTATGGCCTGTGTAACAAAATCAAAAAGTCCATGAAGCCGATAAAATATTTTCATAAGTTCCACATTTGCCCTTGATATTGCATACAATTTTTCACTTCTTTTTCTTCTTCTTCTTTGCATTTATTCATCTCCTCTTCATATTATTAATTCTTCTTCTTCATATTCTCACTTGTTCTTATTCGTGATTTCTTCATTTCCTCTTTCAAATTTTCTTCCTTCTTCGTCATCTCTCATATATTTCCTCTTCTAGATAAATGATTGTGCACCAAGATCTAAATGATCTTGGTTCAAGATCGTGTACAAATATAAAAGATCTTGGTATATGATCCTTTAGCTCTTGATACACGATCATGTACCAAATCTAAACGATATTGGTACATGATCTTGTACTAAATATAAATCATCTTGGTATACAATCGTGAACCAAGATCGTTTAGATATTGGTACACGATCGTTTAGATCTTGGTAGGTCGAGTATTAATATCTAAACGATCTTGGTAGGTCGAGTATTAATATCTAAACGATCTTGGTTCACGATCATTGTACCAAGATTGTTTAAAATTGGTACAAGATCATTTAGATTTGATACACGATCGTGTAGCAAGAACTAAACGACTGTGTACCAATATTTGAACGATCGTGTATACCAAGATTTTTGTGCAGGTGTGTGGCCGATTAATTACAAGTTATTTTTTGTATTTCACACTGTAGGTCTGTGGGTTTTTTTTTTCTTCAAAATTGTTCTATATAGTGTAAATCTTTTGCTAGTTTGTTATATTTTTTTAAAAAACCTCAAATTTTTGTGGAGTTTTTATTAATTATCTTAAATTATTTGGGTGATATCTTGAAGATTGGAGCAAAAATTAAATTATTGGTTAAGATAATTCATGTTAGAATTTATGAATTTTGAAAGTTGGTTTTGGTGGAATTGGAATTAATTAAGTATATATTTATGGGTATATATCTTTAATTAAGATGTTAGAATTTTGGTGGAATATGATATTAATTATTTGGTTTTGTATAAATAATTAATATAAAAATGTAAAGTTAAGTATATAATAGAACATAATTATAATTGTTGAAAAATAAGATAATTAATGAGGAGAGAGATTATCGATCTAATTGGATGGAAAAAAATGATGAATTTAATTAGAAGAGGGAAGTAAGACTTTAGATAAATATATATGTTTATTATATATTTTGGTGAGAGAATAATAATAATAATAATAAGGTTAATTTTCAAAAATATAACAAATAGTCAAATATTTACGGTCCATGTAACAAAATGAAAAAACACATTAAGCTGATCATTTTAAAAAAATATTTCAAATTTGTCATTCATTTTCATTGTCTTTCTTCTCTTCCTCGATTTTTTTTTTCCTGTTCATTGTCTTTCTTCTCTTATTTTTGCCATTTTTATTTTTTTTTCTTCCATTTTTCTTTTCTTTTTTCTTTCATTTTTCTTTTCTTTTTTTTTCAAACTGTTATTTGGTTTAATATCGTATACCAAATATAAAAGATCTATTTTTTTTAAACGATTGGTTGTTCAAGATCATTTACAAAATATAAAGGATCTTGAAAAAAAAACATCCAAATTTAAATGATCGTATACAAAAAATAGCCAAATCTAAACGATTGTGTACCAAATAATCTTTTAAAAAAATTATTTGGATTTGGGTAGCCAAATTTAAATGATTGTGTACCTAATATAAACGATCATGTACTAAAACTAACCGTGTACCAACAAATCTTTAAAAAATTCATTGAGATTTGGCTACCCAAATTTAAACAATCAAATCTAAACGATCGTGTATCAAATATAAGCAATCCTATACCAAACATAAACAATTGTGTACAAAAAAATAGTGAAAAAATCGTTTACATTTGGCTACCCAAATTTAAACGATTAAATCTAAACAATCGTGTACAAAAAATAGTTAAATCTAAACAATCGTGTACCAAAGAATTTAAAAAAAATTGTTTAGATTTGGCTACCCAAATTTAAACGATTAAATCTAAACAATCGTGTACTAAAAATAGTTTAATCTAAACAATCATATACCGAAGAATTTTTTAAAAAAATCGTTTAGATTTGGCTATTTGGATAGCTAAATCTAAATGATAAAATCTAAACGATCATTTAGCAAAGAATAACTAAATCTGAACGATCGCTTTCCAAATATATTACGTGTGCTTGATGTCAATTAATCACGGAACATTTTTGGTATTTTCCATTGTGGACCTGTGGCCTGTGGGCTTTTTTCATTTTTGAAATTGTTCTATAGAGTGCAAATATTTTAGCGCTTTGTTATATTTTCGAAAAAAATCCCTAATAATAATAATAATAATAATAATAAAAGTATTCTTATTATTATTAATAATGATTATAAATGTCTAAGCTTTCATGCATTTAAGAATTTGATTGAGAAAAAAGAATGAGAAAATATGTATGTGTATGTGTTTGTATTATGTATATGGAGCATTTTTAAATATAGTAAAATAAATTAAAATGTTTACATAGTAAAATTTTGGAGTCTATCAACGATAGAAACTAATAAACTTTTATATCACTGTCTATCCATGTTATTTATTGAACTATATCAGTGTCTTTCATTATTTATTATTGCTAGAATCTGAAATTTGTTATATATTTTAAGTATTTTATCAAATTTGCTATTTTTGACAATTCTCCTATATTTTGAAAGGAAAAAAAATAATATTTGAGTTTATAAATGACATTAGAATACGTAAATTGAAAAGAAAAGGTTTCTCTTCTTTCCTAAGACAACCTTAGCCACCGATGCCCTTTGCCATCGCCACTCATTAGTCTTGGATTGGTGAGTTTAGGTGAGTGTTTTGGATCTTTATCGTGAGATTTTAATACCTATTAAAGGTTAGTTGAGACTCTAAATTAAGTTTATTATTGAAATTGATTTTGGTCGCATGCCTTTGGAAGGTTGACAAAACTTGAGAATTTAAGTGGTGAATTCTTTTAGATATTTTTCAACATTTATTAGATTAAATTTGGTAAGCTAAGGTAATTAAATTAGTAATTTGTTGGCAAAAGCTTTTAATTTAATTTTGATTGTGTATAGGTGGAATTGTGATTTCATTTGTAGCAAGGAACTTAGCATAACCTAAGGTTATAAGGATTCTTCTATTGGATCCCAACCAATTGTGGGCTGGATTACTATTTGGGCATAATTGATCATTTTTATTAAGTAAAATTATTATGTAATTCTCTTATATTTAGATTAATTTGTGGGTTTTTCATAACCCATAAAAGTTCAATTAATCGCTATAAAGATAAAGTTAACTTTGGATCATATTTGAGAGTTTTCTTTAAAGGACTAATTGGAGACTTTTGGAGCAATTGTTGACTTTTCTATCAATATTTGATTGGTTTCAACCTCAAATTCGAGTAAGATAAATTGGAAAACTGAGGTTGATGACCAGCGATAAACTTTATTAAATAAGTTATTAAATTATTTTATTAAATTGTTTTCCATTTTATGTTTAGGATTTGATTTAATTGGGAATTGACTATTAACTAAGAATTTGTTAGTTGATCTCAAAGTAAGAGAATCTACTACTGGACCTTTGAAATTAAGATTTGAGAACGCACATGTATTTACTAATTATGCATTAATATTAGCTAAAATGCATATAAGATGTTGTAGTTAACAATTGATGATATATGATAGACTGCATGATTATGACTGTTATGATTGATGTTTTGTAAGGCCCAGATTGCGTTATGCCTTAAGCGATATGCTTTCATGTGGCAAGATGTAGTCTATGCGATTAGACAATTTATGCGATGAAAGCTACACAAGGAACTATTGTGCATTTTGAGCTTACTTCATCGAGAAGTAGCGACATCACCATTGTGTAAGGAAGTTAGTGATTGATTTGAGTTTGTCATTCAATCAAATTTTAGAATAAGGTTGATGTAGTGATACGTGACGCTATGATGTTGGACCATTCTCACCGTCGGACAGAAGTAATCATTCCAACATGAAAAATTTCACCGAAAAGACTTATAAATAGGTAAAGTCCAATCATTTGAAGCTTCTTTTACCCTGAGCTTACATAAGAAACAATTACGAGAATTTCTAAGATTAACAAAATATTTTCGGAGAGTTTGAATTCGGGATGGAGTTGCAAAGAAGAGTAAGAAAGTTTTTGGTCAAAGAGTGAGGCGAGGAAGCACGTTGATTGTGAGTGGTTCTCCTTTAAAATGTTTTTAAAAAAATAAAAAGGATTTCCATTGTGCATAATTCCTTAAAGATATTTCTATTGAAACCTCAAGATGCATGATTTCTATTATGTTTTTCAAAATGCATGTGGCTAATAAATGTTTAAAATTTGAAATGAATTAAAATGATGAAATTAATGGTGATCTTGATGTGTGATCTGGAATGGGATGCTCTTTGCTTGTTATGTGATCTAGCATTTGAAGACGCATTATGTGTGATGAAATTGATGAAACTTGCTAAATTCGTTAATGCTACTTCACATAGCTCTAACTTGAGAAAAGAGTGTGGTAAATGCTCGAGTTGAGGAAAGGGTACACATATGTAATTACAAATGATTCTAATAGAAGATTATAAAATGAATGATGATGAAGATGTTTCTTCGTGACATGAGCCTTATGCTTGATTTTAAAAAGGAAATGATTTCCATGCAATTTGTAAAAGTTTAATAAAGATATTTGAATTGTGTTAATCATCTAACGCTTTGAAATGAATTGCTTTAAACTCTCCATTCTATTATTGAAACATAAGGTATTTGTATCATATGATTGGGTGAAATGGTTGTTTGAGTTAAAGCAAAAATTAATTTACTAAAGTTGTTGATAAAATATCTCACTCACTAGACATTTTTATCTAACTTTTTGAATGTTTTGGTTTTATCCCCCCTCCCCCTAAGTAGCAAAGGACATCCAACATTGAACTTGTAGCCTTTGTCACACCCACCTCAACACTTTGCGTTACAGAGTATGACTTGAGCATTCATGATGCATTAATTGCCAGAAAACTTAGCTTTAGGTCCTAAGCTTTGCTTAAACCTTAATGACTAGGCTTTATCGCCTAGCTCATTCTTAAACCTCATTAACATAATAGGAGATAAATAAAATATAATGCAACGGCCTTAACAAAACCTTGAACTTATATTAACATAAACCATGAGTTCTATAATAAGTTTTACAAACAACCTTTAAATACATAACTAAATAACTTAAACTAATCGTCTTGCAAAGTCTCCAAGCCTAGTAACCTTATCCTTTTCTCCACTTGGCCTTAATGCCTGATCATCTGACCGAAATGCCTCAATCCTAGGGAAAGAAACTTAAAACACAAGTCAAAAGACTTAGCAAGGTTTAAATAAAACCTTTTGGAAACACCTCTTAATATTAAAAACATTTTAAATCAAACAGGCTCATTACCTCATTTCATAAATATAACATAACACATAAATATCCGTTAGTCTCTATGTTCTTTTGTCGATAAATCCAAAACCATTCCTTACCCTAAGGCTTATCATCCTCGAGTTTAGACTAATGTGAATAGCATTAAAATACCCTGGTTTCTTCCTCGTTGCTCTGGCCTAAGCGCAATACACATCTTTTATGTATTGTCCCGCCTCATTTCACCACGTGGGCCATTTCTACATGACTTTCTTTACTCTTTATATGCACATAACAATTAGCTCAACAAGAAGAACGAGACAAAAGGTTTGAACACAATTTCATATTTACTCAAATGCAAAACCTTTACTTGAAATCACATATATGCTTTCATTCAAAATAATCATTTACAAACATTCTGAAATTCAAAGAATGCTTTTAAAGATACAAGCACCTTTTGAAATTCATTCACAATAATTTGTCTTTTCCTTCTCGAAGAGCGCCTACACTTCTCTTCTCCTTCTTCTTGCCTATAAACAACTCAACAAAGTAACACTTCACTTCACAAATTCTCATAATAAACTTGTTAACATTCTATTGTCTTCCTCTATTTATACTAGTCCTCAAATGGATTAGTCAACCTTAATCTCTTAACAACTCGCCAGCTCCTACTCTTAATGGTACACGTGTAAACTTCACGTTTAACTTAACCATGCTTAGCTTAAACATCTACACGTGGCCCATTAAGTATTCTTAGAAAATTTCCTAAATTTTCTCAGTCTTCATCACCTAGTCTTCAGTTTATGAATGAGAAACTCAGTTCACGTGCTTAGATTTCCTGGCATTCTCTTTATCTCACAAATAACTTCAAACACTTAACAACACTTAAATGCCAAAAGTCTTATCGCATCACCTTATTTCCTCATGAACTATCTTAACATCAGCTTCTCATTGTCTAGTTCTACTTAAAATGCCTCTTTCAAAGGCTTAAAAAATTTTTGTCATTTCTATTTTAGGTACAAGTCTCACAACCTTGACCATCTACTGTGTCATTCGAGAACACATCATTTTGGTAGAGGTCACTAACAACTTGCATAACATCTAAAAGCTAGGCGAGAATAGTTTTAAATGTCGTTTAAATTATGTATAGTTATTTTGATAGACACTTCTTACTAAGGGTGGAATGTAATCTGATTTTAGATACCAATGAAGTCTTCTTATTCCATTAAGTTCATATCTGCATTTAAGCTTGTTGATTGAATTTAATCTGCATACTAGACATTCTGCGCGTTATCTCGTAGAGAGACTCACCTAGAATTTCTAGGCGATCACGTCTCTACTTGGTCACATAAAGTGACTTTGGGGTAGGGCGTGCCATGTTTCATGTCATGTTTATGTTGATTGTGACATGTTTTTGGACTGTAGTGTCTGTTAGCTTTGGCTGTTAGATTGTGTACCTCACATGTAGAGGTGTTTTTACGAGATCACTCGCATGATTAGAGGTATTCCTACAAAATCACTCGCACGATTATGGGTGTTCCTACAGAATCACTCGCGCAATTAGAAGTGTTCCCCTGGATCACTCGCACGATTAGGGGTGTTCTTACATAATC
>JBBPDI010082442.1:0-29990 GCA_037974545.1 Cucumis variabilis
ATTCAATATCTTCTCTTGTGTTAAGTGTTTGTATCACCTAAAGTATAATTTTTCTAAGAAAAGTTCAAGAAGCTAGGCGATTAAACAAAGTTTAAGGACCTCAAGTCGAGTATTTTGACATTTAACTCGACAAGATACTCAGAGTCATACTACGTTTTGCATGGCTAATAAGGATGCATGTGAGGCCGGGTGTGACACATACATACATTGAGAATTGGTTCGATATGCCTGACGTGGCCATTTACGACGTTATGAGAAAGGAAACAATTAAATAATAATTCCCTTTTTCCCTTAACGTCAATCATGGCGACGTGAAAATGGGTATTTATTTCTGACACCATTAGTAACACGTCAAAAATATGGGAGTTCTCTCGACATTTTTGTTATGCGTTTGGAGTTTCCCTATAAAACAAGCCCCCTTTCAGTTCTATGAAACATAGAACTGAAAGATAAAGAAAAAGAGAGAATTGAAGAAAATTGCTTGGTGGGGATTGCGTTCACACCTTACACCCTTTGCTTGTTGGTTTGTGGGTGTTTTCTTTACTTATTGACTCGATGTAGAATGGTTGTTTGTATCATTTCATGCAAAATTCTCTTCTATATTCTCTTCATCATGTGAGATGACATGGTCTTTGCATACGTGATGCTCCTAATGTCACCACCACCTATTCCTAAGTCTGCAAAGTACAAGTTTTTCTATTGTTTGTCCAAGTGTAAGCAAAACAATAGGTTTACTTGGGTGATCCAGGGTCGAACACAGAGAATTGATATCAAAACTTAGTTCTAAGGTCTACCTATCAGCTAGGCATTATTGCAAATGAGTTAAAATAATATAAAAAGGATTAAAACTACCTAACTATCTTAGAGATGCTGTAAAGTCAATTAATGGAGGTGGTTGTACAATTGAGGAGAGAGTGAACTAACTTGTATGAAAAAAGTGGTGAAGGAATGTCTAATACTACCACACGAATAAGCTATACAACCACCTTAACACGATATACCTCGCATAATTGGTTTATGATTAAGGCGTGCTTCTCTTAGAGTCATTAAACCCCACACTTGGTCTCTTTTCAGGATCCAAATGACTAAACCTAGCTACGCGAGTTATATCTAGCAGGTCCACTTATATTACTCGTAGTGCTTTGCATTTAAGGACGACGACCTCTCAGCGCTTAGTGTTTACACTTGTTCACCTTTTGGGATACAAATGAAGGAAATCATCTCGTCAAGGTTAAGAAAACTCTTCCTTGCTTATGTTAGCCATGTCCTTGCTACTTACTCTCTCGGACAGTTGTTGACATACACTGGCCAAGTGTAGAGTGATGCTCGACTAAGGCGACAAGCACTATAAGCTAGACTACTTGTTAAACATGAATCATAAACTTAAACTACAAATAACATAAAGATAGTTGAACAATAAAGAGATGGATGGATTGAAAAGTGTAAAAGCATACATTGTATTAAAGAATATAAGCCTTCGATCACTGTACAATATAAACAAATACAATGTAAAGAAATAATAAAATTGGAAAGAGAAGAAAAGGAAAATACAAGTTAGGGGGAATGAGGGATAACATCTTCTTCACTCAGACTACAAGCTCTCCCTTTATAGACTGAACGGAGAAGAAAAGAATGGACTTTACAACCAGTGGTAAGGCTAATCCTTGCCATCAATTCTCTAGGAATGGTCGGTCAATATAGTCGTTTGGTCTTATGGCCTACACAGGCCTTACACGTTTTCCTGGTAGAGATGAAGCTTTTTATATAGGCAGCTTTTGGTGGAAAATCTATCATTCTGACCAAGTCAATGTCGAAAGTTGTCTATTTCTTCAGGTCACATCACTTCATTTATCCCTTTTGTCTTCTAACGAAGCTCTTCTTGAGTGATGATTTGGTCTTTTCGCCTTGTCTCTACTCTGGTTCCTCTGTGATTTGTCAGCTTATCCTTTTGTTAATAATCATGCATTTAAACACTAAAAGTGGGGTAAAGCAGGCACAAAGCTTCATGTAAGGTGTACTTCTAAATAATTATGTATTTACAACATAAATCACGCATTTTGGCATATTTATCATGCATTTTTGTACCATTATTCTACCAAGAGGCCATAATAACTTGTATTTTTACAAGTTGTCACGAGAGAGACAGAGACACCATTAAGGAACTCGCCACCATCATCGTGCTTGCCACCATTCACTGTCCCACTATTTGTTGTTATCTATTGTGGTCGCTCTTCACTCCAGTAAGTGTTTTAGTTAGTTATTGTTTTGTTTTGGTTTTGGTTTAGTTAAAGAATTAGTTTTAGTTTTATATTTTGAATTAGTTTTAGGATTTAGATTTTGAATTAGTTTTAGGATTTAGATTTTGAAATGGTTTTAAGATTTAGATTTTGAATTAGTTTTAGGTTTTAATATGTAATTTGAATTTGAAGTGTTTTTAGGATTTAAAATTGAATTTGAATTTGAAACTTTGAAAGGGGGAGGTGATTTTGATATTGAATTTGAGGGATGGGGTCTAATGGTTTCAAAATTTGAGGGTGAGGGTTGTAATGGTTTTAAAATTTGAGGGGGGGGGGGAGTTGTAATTTGTGGTTGAGATGTGTTATGGCTATTCTGCAGTTATGGTATCCTTTAGTTTAAATTTGGTTTTTTTTTTTATTTGTTAGTATAATTTTGTTTGTTGAATGTGAGGTGGCTTGTAAGGATTAAAGTAATTTGTGGTTTATTTCTTCTCTGGTCATTCTGTAGTTATGGTAGCCTAAACTTAGTTTTCAATTTTAGGGAGTTCGATGTGTTAGGTAAAATATAAAGATTGAAGTTATTTGTGGTTAATTTGTTCTGACTATCCTGTAGTTATGGTAGACTCTATAGTTTAAACTTAGTTTTAATGAAAGTTGGGAGATTGGGCATAACTTATATATTCATAGAGTAAGTTTGAGCATTTGAGAGAAGGAATATAAGAATAATCAAACCTATTTATGTTTTAGATCTTTAACGAAGGACATGGGTTGGATCAAACTTAGGAATAAATTCTCAGTTGAGTATATAGAGAGAGTGTCCCAATTTTGAGAGGTTGCAAAGTTTCACATCGATGCTTACAAACGAATAAGGTGTCCATGCAAGTGATGTATGAACAATTTGAGAGTCGTTAGAAGGTGTGGAACAACATCTATTAACAATTAGAATATCTCCCTCCTATACAAACTGTGTGCATCATGAGAACTAGTGAACTTGCATATAGGTATAGAAAGGTTTGATGAAAGAACTAACAGTAACCCTTTTCATCAAGAAAATGAAATGTCGGGATGTTTAATGATTTACAAGCTCCAATTGAACATGAAAGGAGGAATTTTTGTATATTGAGGTAAGATTTAATATTAGTGTAGAACAAGAGACAACAAACATATTTTAGGAGTTATTGACTGAAGCACGTAATGAGCTATACCCCGATTGTTTAGAATTTTTCTCTCTGAACTTTTTGGTTAAGTTGATGCATATCAAGGTTCTCAATGGTTGAAGTAACAAATCCTTTAATATATTATTAGAACGGTTAAAAGCAACGTTCCCAATGGATACTACTATCTCTAGTTCATTCTATGAAGCTGAATGAAAACTGCATTACTTAGGCCTAGGATATGAGACCATTCATGCGTATAAGTATGACTACGTATTGTACTAGAAGGAATTTGATGATTTGCAACATTGTTTAACTTGTGGTGAGTTTCAGTACAAGGTTAGTCTTAACAAAAGGAAAATAATTCTACATAAGATATTGTGCCACTTTCTATTGTTATCGAGATTGCAACGATTATTTGTATCGCAAGAAGGCTTGTTTGACCTGAGATAGCAAAAGGATAAACGAGTTGAAACACATGATGTGTTAAGACATTTAGCTAATGTAGAGAAATAAAAGAAGTTTTATATGTGAATTTTCTGATTTTGCTTCAGATTCACAGAACGTTCGTTTGGGATTAGCTTCAAATGAGTTTAATCCATTTGAGAATATAAGTACCTCATACAGTATATGCCTCGTGGTGTTAATTCCTTATAATTTACCACCTTGAAAATGTATGAAAGAGTCCAAATTCTTCATGTCATTACTCATATCTGGTCCAAGATCTCTTAGAAGAAAAATTGATGTTTACCTCCAACCATCGATTGAGGAATTAAAAGAGTTATGGACTTTTGGTGTGGGTATGTTTGATCAGTTCTTTCAATTGTATAAGCCTTGTTGTGGATAATTAATGACTTTCCGACGTGTAATGACTTATCAGAGTGGAGCACAAAAGGGTATCAGACATATCTCATATGCATGAGAGATAACTCATCATTCATGATAATAGGGAAAATATCTTTTATGGGACATCGATGCTATCTTCTAGAGAACCACATTTGACGTAAAAGTAAGCTACATGATGAAAAGGTAGAGCGTAAGACTTCTCCAATTGTACTTAATGAGCATGATATCTTAGAACAATTTGATTCGTTGAAGTTTTCAGTTATGAGTAAACATCTCTCACTTAAAGATAAGAAAAGAAAGAGAGCTCTTGATTGGACGAAGAGAAGTATCTTTTTTGAACTTTCTTACTAGGCACAACTACTACTACGTCAAAAACTAGATGCAATATATATTAAAAATAATGTTTGTGACAAATTGGTTTGTTCGTTGTTGAACATTGAAGGAAAAATGAAAGATACCATGAATTCTTGGTCGGACCTACAAGATTTGAAAATAAGAAAGGATTTACACCTAACAGAAATCGGTAACAGATTTGTGAAGCCACATGTAGGTTACACGTTGACTTGTAGCAAACGAGTTTCATTTTGCAAGTATATGAAATCAGTTAAGTTTCTCGATGGATTTGTTTCTAATATTTCACGACATGTGAATGACAAAGTCGGGAAAATATCAGATCTTAAAATACACGATTGTCACATTTTACTACATCTTCTCCTTGTTGGTGTTTGAGCATATCTACTGAAAAATATGTTCAGTTATCCTACAGAATTGTGTATTTTTTTCACGACTTATGTGCGAGAACGATAAGGATAAGTGATTGGGATCGATTGTAATCAGATATCATAATCATACTTTGCAAATTGAAAATAATATTTCCACCTGTCTTCTTCGACGTAATGATACACCTTGTCGTTCACCTATTATATGAAATCAAAGTTGATGGTATGGTCTCTTACAGTTAGACGATGTATCTCATTGAAAGAGTCTACGAACATTAAAACAATTTGTTCAAAACAAAGTACGTCTTAAAGGGTCTATTACAGAAGCATATGTGATGAATGAATTAAGGACTTTTTGTTTGAGATATCTAAGTGGGATTGAGATTCGATGCACTATAGATGAACGAAATGATGATATCATTGGTGATAAAGAGATAATTGGTGAGTTTGAAGTGTTCATGTAGAAAGTACGACCATTAGGACGCTAAGTTTACAAACCCTATCACAAGAAGAGAAATGTCTCGCACATTGGTACATCCTTAACAATGTAAAGGAAATAGCAGACTACCGCAAGTTTTCGCATTTCTAACCTTCGACTTCACTAGCTATTTTAAGTATTTGTTATTGTCGTCACACAAACTCAAAATTATCTAGTTTAGGAAACACTTGAGGTTGATACGTTGTCAAGCTTAAAGCACTTCTGTATTGTATAAAAGACATCAACTAGCATTTCTTGATTGGTTTAGAGCTTAGGTATATATCGTATATGAATTTGGGAATATTGGTATATCTTATTTGTGAATTCATATATATTCATTTACATGAATTTTAGGTTCTAAAAATGTTTGAGAAAGAAAACCTTTCACATGATTTCTTCTCACTTGCTCTTACAGTGGATGCATTGTTGGTGGGATATGATTTTACACTGTAGAGCGTGATTTTCGATACACTACACAAAACAATAGAGCCATCGTAATCAATCAAAATAGTGGTATGGGAAGTACCAACAACAATTTCTATGGTATTTTAGATGAAGTATTGGACGTTCAATATTCATTGGGACAACGTGTTTGGCTATTCAGGTGTAGATGGTTTGACATCGACAACAACAAAAGTCACAGACCACATGTGGAATTAGGCTATAAATCAATTAACACGTCGCATTTTTGGTTTACTGAGGAACCGTACATTCTTGCGACCCAAACACATCAAATATTTTACCTCGAGAACCAAAAAAATGGTACCAATTGAAGTTGTTCAAATGGTCCAAAATAAACGTATATGGGATGTGCCCAAGGTGAAAAATATTGAGAATGAATAATTGAATGTATTGGAATTGTTGTCAAACACCGTGTGCATGAACACATTGAGGAAGACACACTGTGCAAACCTGATGTTTTGATCCCACAGTGGTCGAAAGATCGGTTGTGCATTATGTCATTGACGACTTCATAAATGATGGTGATGAACAATTATCACCTCAATTCGTATTAAGCGACAACAAATAATGTCGAGATATCACACATTTACATATTTCTTTTTTTAGATTCAATTTGAAATATTATAATTTGTATAATTAATCTTGGTATCCATGCCCACAAGTCCTATGTCACCATTTCCCATCAGTTTTCAGGAGACAGATGATCTATGTATGGACTTCGACGACGTTATGAATAACGATAATGTTGGATCATTCTCGGTGGGCGACGCTTCAGGTTAGTTCCATTACTTTGATGATAATTGCGAACATATATAGTTTTGTTTCTGATAGTCTTTTGTTTCTTAATTAGATGGCCTTAACCCAATCCCACTCTTAGGAGACATCAACACTCTCGAAACATAAAGTTGGAGAGGTACGTCCATATGAATGAAAAGATTTCTATCACCATTGTCGTAACGAAGAAGCAATCTCTCTACATGCTGTTCAGTTGAGCAACACCATTTATGTACATTTAAGATACATTTCCAGTCCCCTCCCTTACGTGGCTGATGTTTCACTAGAGTACATTGAGGTGGTCTAAGGTGCTCTACAAGTAACTTCAGTAATTAATTCACATATATTTTAAACGTACATAAGTATAAACCTAGCTAAGACGTATATTCTTTACTTTATAGTGCTATTTCATGCTTGATTTCATAGATCAAACACTTAATAAATTTGTTGGGCATCAAATACTCACATCTTTCAAGGAGTTAAGGGGAGACTGTTATAGATATTTCAAAAGTATAGCGACCCTGAACAAGTATGTGCCAACCCACTATACAAATTTGTGAATATTCTTGAAGATTGGCATTTCCTATGCTATCACTATTTTAGTCGAACATTTAAGGTGATTTACATTATTGTAATGTTACTTCACATTACTTATTTTTTTATTTATTTTTTTGCATGCATAATTTTAAAAAAGTGTTTGCGTGTAGGAGCAACCAAGGACCAACAAGGTTGCTAGGCAAACGTAATCTTACAACCATAGTAGTGGGTCCAAGTTATTCCTACAATGACAACATGAGCTAACTGAACAACGAGGTCAGCCAGTGAACCGTGTGGAGTTGTTTAGAGAAACACACGCTAGGAGTGGCCAATTTGTTTCACAGGTCGACGCAGATGCACATGTAAGTTTATGAAAATCTTTTGTTTTATTTTGTACTTTTATTTGTGAGTTCATAACTTAGTTAAAAAATTTGGTGCAGTCTCAAATGCAGGAATTCCAGTCCTAACCCACCCCAGAACACCCCAGAACATTCTCAATCACTCTTTAGGGATGAAATATAAGAGACCGTTTTGAGTAGGCTACTTAAAAGGTCTTGGTTGGGGCCTAAGTACCGAAATAACCTTAACATCCATTAATTCCTTCTTTTGTCTTCAATTGTTGTCGGACTCGTGTCCGATTTGACTGAGATTTCTTTAATTTCATTTCTCTTCTTCTAATTTCGACCAAACCAGACTGAGATGACTCGAGATTTTTCAACATTTCTCTCTTTTCTTTGAATCTCGGTCAGACAAAGCATCCAGGTTGCCTCAAAATTTCCTTTGTATTTTTCATCTTGGGTTGCCACAGCCTCGAGATTTATTCTCTGCCTTCTTTGTCATTCCTCTCGGTCAAGCGAGCCCAAGATTTAACACTTTTGCTCTGAGATACCTCTTATGTTCTCATCCAACTTTAGTCAAAACACCTAATTAAAACCACATTGTTAACTTGCCTAAACTAGATCACTTAGATCCTTAACTTTAATGACCAAACCTCAACACCTAACTTTGAACCCAAATTGATTTAAATTTCTTTTTTCTTTACCATCCTTTTATCTTAGTCTAGAAGATAAAAAGATTTGATAAAGAAATATATATATAAAGTGGTAATTTGTTTAGTTAGATTACAAATTATGAAAAAAAGTTTGGGTTTTCAACCAAACACCATTATTGAAAAAAATATATAGAAAGTAATAATTTGGTTAGTTGGATCATAGATTAAAAAAGTAAAAAAAAAAAATACAAAGACTTAGAGGGAGAAAATATATATAGAAAATCATTTAGTTAGATTACTTATTTATATATATAAAAATAGGCAAGGTCAGGTTTTCAACCCAAGACCTCAGACAGAGAAAAAAGAAGATGGCAAAATCTTGGGTCGAAAACTCGACCTTGGAGAGAAAAATGCAAAATCACCATAAATCTCTAAATATTTTCAAAAGTACACTATTTCTATAATTATTTTCAAAACCCACAATATTAATCCATTTTTTAATTTTTTTTCCTTTTCCTATTGGGTCTGGTGTTTTCCTGTAAAATAAAATAACCCTCATCTTAAACCTAAGAAATTTGAAATATTTGAAATTTATTTTAATTTCAAATGAAATCGCTTGTTTTGTTGTAAAAGAAAGAGAAAGTACGCCGAGTTTTACTATTAAAAAATAGGGGACCTTTTAAAAAGTTGTATGAGTACTTCTTCTCAAGACTTTGCAACCGAGATCGATATGGATAATTCAATAAAACCGTTTGAAATTAAAATAGAGGTTGTTTTACAATTAATAAAATACCCTTGTTTTAAAGAACTCTTCATCGTCATGTTTGTGTAGCTAAGCCCTCATTTCGGTCGAGTTTTTAATTTCTTTTCTCTTAAAATTACTAAAATTCATTGATTTTTGAGTGCTCAAACATGTTTAGTGCATCCTCAATTTTCAATTTGTAGTGGTATTTCACTTTTTATAAATGTTGTCCTTTGGTATGCATTATTAGTTTTTTTTTAGTTTGGGTTTGTTGTGAAATCTAAAGAATTCAAGCTATACTGTTGGATTTTGGCAGATTTTGTGTTGATATTTCATGTAGGTTGGTTTCGTTTGATGAATCTAGATAATTTCGTCCTGATGGGCTTAGTGAGAACATGTATCTCAACCAAGATTTGAAGGAAATTGTCCCAAGATCCATTGAATGAGTCCCGAGATTAATTTGAAGGATTTCATTTTTTATGCATGTTATGTAAGATTTTGTCATATATTTTCCTCGAGATTTACTCGAGTTTATTCACAGAATATATTAAAAAACTGTAATCTTGTGGCACTCTAGTATAAATGTCTTGAGTTCTTCAATAATTTGTATATATCTTTAACCAAGTTTGGCTCAAGTTTTTAGACGTATTACTTATAATTGTGTCCTGTTTTGTTATTTATGTTTGGCAAATGCATCTAGTTATTAAAGTCTACACTTTTGATTTGTTTTCTTCTGGTAATTTGACTTATTGTTCTTATTTAGCAAGGACCGTCTTGAACATAAGAAATAAGTTAACATCTAGGCAATTTATAGATGTTTACGAAAGTTGCATTTTGTTATTTTTGGACATTAAATTAGTGTTCAATGAACCTCTGTGACATTACATTTTGTTGAGAAAAGTAGAGGATGACCAAGATGATGTTATTAGTTTTAAGTTACTATGTGAGAAGGTCACTTTTGAATGAGAAAAGTTTGATATTATTACGAGTTTAAGGTGTCACGCCCCGTCCCGAGCATCTGTTTGCTTAGATCAAGATGTGGCGCGAAGCCAGTCAAAGTCATTCGCCTTCGAACGACTTCAACTGACACATGATATGAAACTTGCAAAACTTTTTAAACAACATAAGTCTTTTATTAAAAATAAAACAGTTAAATTATACTTTGAAATCTGTAGTGCAACCCATATGAAATATTTTTAAAATGTATCATGGAAAATGAATAAAATATTTGAACAATCGTAATACTACGTTTATATAAAACAATGTCCTTGCATAACAAAACTAAGTTGGCCTAGTAGTAGTAAGTTCAGCATACAGAGATCAACAATCTATACCTGGAAAAAGGAAAAAACATTTTGAAAGTGTAAGTCGAAAGACTTAATGAGCAACAATTTTATAAAATAGGTTTTCATAAATATTTTAATATAAAACCGAAGCTTAAATACGATTATCAGTTAACTGTCATAACATGAAACTTAAAAAATTTGCATAGCTTTTCGAAGACTGTCTTTCATAGCCTCAAACAATATTTACTCCTTTGTTCGAAGACGAAACAATCGTTGGGTAGCTAACCGTCCTCCTTTAAGGTATAAAAATATACCCTTCCTAATGGCCCATAAACTATAGGCTCATCAAGCCTACCATTATTATGGAGTTAACGACGTGTACACAATAGGTCTAATGAAATATTCTGACATGGATAAAAACATTTGAAAATATTGAAATATTTTCTTGATCATGAAATAATTCAATCATAGGGATAACTTGAATTGTTCATAAGCATTTATCATACACATAACTTGAAATAATAACTTGAAATCATGTTCATAAATCATTTCACAAGCTATTACTTGTAAAGATTGAAATCATGTTTAACAAATACTTTGGAAATGAATGTGTTACTCACTGTTACTTGAATAGAGCCTTGGTCGTGAAATTGCTCTCAAGCTTCCTTGATTTAAAAAATTTACATTTATTCCTTATATAGTTCCTTAAACATGAAAATATCCAAAACTTCTCCTAAAATTTTCCAAAAATATCATAACAACTCAAAAACAGCCAACGGTGTAAAAAGACATGGTTGATGGGCTGGCCGCATGCGCATGGCCTAGGGCCTTGTCGTGTGCTAACCTCGTAATAAGGTTGCAACATGTAACGATCATACTTATCTAGGGTGGCATTTGTCTATGGCCGCATGTCCAAATACCTTCGATTTATCTTATCTTTATGTGTTATGTTTAGTTTAGCTAGTTGCTTTCCATTTCATGTAATAAATCTATAGTGTGACATATTGGCCTTTTCATATGCAAGCCTACCAGAGCTGAAAAAGTCCAAAATGTACTCTAGAGTAGGCAATATATTTGAATCCCTGCCCAAGCATTGTCACACTCTTTGCAAGCAAACGTTTTCTTTTACAATTGGCAGTCTTCAATGCATATTATAACGTCGATTTCAATGTAGTTCTTTCTTTCTCGTGTTTTATTAACAATTTTCTCAAGAATGCAATGGAAGGTTACATCATACGTGGAGTTTATTCGTGACTTTTGGATTTTGATTGGCTGACTTATTCATCTAGTTAAAATAAGTATCGCATAATCGTTCATCCCGAATTTGAAAGGCTATGATTGTGACAAGTGGTATCAGAGCCAAATTGGCTAATTGACAGTTAAGACAGAAACATGTCGACTACAAAACAGACGGATAAGACCCATTATGAACAATTGGTAGAAATCGAAGAGCAGATGCTCTACCAGGTGGAAGTTCCTGATTCCATTTGTTCCTTAGAAACCCAGCTTAATGAAATTTCCAAGAAAGTTGATTCTGTTGATGCGGTGTCTGGTCGTCTGAATGGATTACCCATTCAAGATTTGTTGGCTAGAGTTAACACTCTAGAGTCACGAATTGTAAGAATTGGAAACGTCACCTACGAGCGTAGGGACAGTTCATCGGGCTTTGTTGACCATATGGAAGAATGAGTTATTAAGATAGATAACTCATAAAAGATGATGTTGTCAATGATAAATGGAATGATAGAGGACTTTCGAGCTATCCTCGATGTCGTTAAGAATGAAATCGCAAAAGTGAATACGAAGTTGAACCTAATAATGCAAGCGATAGCAAATGAAGCTCCGACTGGAGGAGCAATTTCAGTTGGTAGAATAAAAATCCTTGATCCCAAGCCCTTCTGTGGGACAAGAAATGCAATGGCGTTAGAAAACTTCATCTTTGATATCGAGCAATACTTTAAGGCCACAAATATCATTATAGAAGAAGCCAAAGTGACATTGGTAACCATGCATATGTCTGAAGATGCAAAGTTATGGTGGAGGTCTTGGTATGTTGATATTAAAAAAAGACGTTGCACGATAGACACCTGGGGCAGTTAAAGAAAAAACTTCACTAGTAGTTTTTCCCCGAGAATGTCAAAATTTAGGTTTAACAAAAACTGCATGAACTAAAACACATTGAAACCATTCGGAAGTATGTGAAACAATTTGCAGGACTGATGTTAGACATATCCGATATGACTGAAAAGGACAAAATCTTCTGTTTTGTCAGAGGGCTGAAGCCGTAGGCAAGGATTAAGCTATATCAGTAGAGGATTCAAGACCTTACATCAACCTATGTAATGGTTGAACACTTGTTCGATATATCTAGTGATTCTCAAGATACAAGATGTCACGAAAGTTCTTCACCTGGAAGTAATAGAAGTAGCCGACCAAATTCTCCCTAAGCTACCAGTGGAGACAGACATCCTGGTGGAGATCATACTTTTTCCCAACCTAACATGGGAAACTTCTGGCAAGGACACAATAATTCAAATACATCAAATCTTCCTCTCAATTGCTACATATGTAATGGAAAACATCGGACTAAGAAATTTCTGGATAAATTGGTTTTTTATGCCTTTCAGGCCTCTTTAGCATCAAACTCAGATGAGTCAACCAGAAAGGGAAGTTGTTCAAGCGGAGGAAGTTGAGAATCCTTGAGTGGGGGCCATGAGATTCTTGTTGTCTCTCCAAAAGAAAGTGAATGAAACAAGTAGACATGCAAGATGGGTTTAATGTATGTTGACACCTAGGTCAAACGAAAGCAAGTAAAGAGCACTATGGTTGAATCTGATGCAACTTATAATTTCATAACTGTGGTAAAAGCCAGATGGCTGAACCTTCATTGGAAGAAGGATACAAAAAAATAAAGGTCGTGAATTCTACAGCTTTATCCGTCGTCACACGAGTGAAACAAGCAATGATACAGTTGGAAGGATAGAGCGGTTTCGTAGACTTTATGGTTGTAGGTATGGATGACTTTGATTTAGTACACGAAATGGAGTTCCTCCTTGAACATCAGGTGATCCTAATGCCTTCAACCAATTGTCTAGTGATCACTGGGTCTGCTCCCACCGCTGTTCAGATAAACCTTTGCCAACCCAAGGGATTGAGAATGATCTCAGCCATTCAATTGAAAGAGGGCCTCGCTCGAGATGAAACAATGTTAAGGGCCATCCTACCTGGGTCTACAGATAGTCAGAGGGAGATAGTTTGAAAAGACACATGGTGTGTTGTAGAGAAATATTATGATGGGATGCTTAATAGTTTGCCCAAGTCAAAGTCGCCTACGAAGAATACTTGTCGTCGCCGCTGGAGTTAACTAAACTTTAGAGACAGTCAAAGAGATTTTTGTGTGCAGGATTCATTAGACCTGTAAAAGATCCACACGCAGTCAAAGTCTTTTTATCGAAAAAAGTGAATGAAATTTTTTTATTATGTATCGACAATCGTGTCTTGAAACCAGCCTTGAGGGAAGGGTTAACTCTTGGGTTCACACTAATGCATTTGATTATGTGTTGGATGGTGTTCTCGTATAGAACAGACACCTCATCGCATCTATGAGTCAGAAGTTGAGTACCATAGAAAAGAGTTATATGGTGTTTGAAAAAGAAATGTTTGCCATGGTACACAATCTAAGGGATTGGAGACAGTATTCCCGAGGATCTAATTATGTTAGAGAGTTGAACAACATTGTTACTAGCTAACTCAGCCGAAACTGACTTCGAATCAAGCAAGGTGGTAGAGAAACTTGGTCGAACTTGATTTTGGGTCAAAACATAGGAAAGGAGAAAGTAACCAGGCAGTTAAATGTCTTAGTCAGAGAAATATCATGCAATTTCGTATATGTTGACTCGTATACATACATATCAAATGGATGGCCTAATGTGGGACACGTCAAAGGAATCCTTGTAGGAAAACTCTATCGCTCAGGATGGTGTAAGTTTGGTTAAGGCTGAAAAAACAAAACAAAAGAATGGTATCCAGTTATTGAAGGTAACCCGATTTGGTGTTAGTGCTATGATGAGTTCATCAACGAGTAGAAGATCATTCGAGATTATTTGTGGCAAACAACCTATACTGTCGCGCTTTGTTGATCCCTCATATATTGGAAAGAGTCCTCCAGCTCGTAACATTACCAATAAGGGAAGCAAAATCATACATCGCTTGGGCCAGTTTAGAGGAAGCCTAAAAACTGCCAAAAAATTGGACAGATAAGAAGCGTCGCCCCCTTGACTTTTGTGTAGAAGATCAGATCCTTGTTAATTTGTGACTTGAACAGATTAAATTCTGAAGATACAAAGATCACCACCTCGTGAAAAGATACGAGGGACTAGCAGAAGTGTAAGAAGTCCTTGCTAAGAAAGTGAGGAAAGGTAAAAGACCCATGAGGAGGATACACAAATTCATAGCGAAGTGGAATAACCTCCCCGTGGAAGAAAGAAGTTGAAGACGTACCAAAGACCTTGAAGCGTGAAAGCAGAAGATCGAAAAATTCGAGCTTTGCCAGTCAACAGGGATGTCAACTATTTAACTGAAAGAGCATGTAACTGTCATACTTACCCAGAGCATTGTTTGCCTATGGCCGTATGCCCAAATACCCTCAATTTATCTTATCTTTATGTCTTATGTTTAACTTAACCAGTTTCTTTCCATTTCATGTAATAAATCTATAGTGTGACATTTTGGCTTTTTCATATGCAAGCCTACTAGAGCCGAAAAGGTCTAAAATGTACTCTAGGAAAGACATAGTAATTGAATCCCCGTTCAAGCATTGTCGCACTCTTTGCAAGCAAACCTTTTCCCTACAAGAAATAAGGCTTTTGATAGCCTTATAAGATAGCCCATTTCAAATTGGGCTATCGAAAAAAAAAAGTGGGAAAATAAATTAATATTATTTATTCATTTAAAATTAACCTAAATTTTTATTTTCCATCTTTGGAGCCTATTTTCACATTTCATCTTTCCTTTTCCCTCTCTCACGCACGTAGACACGATAGCTACACTCTTCTCTTTTCCCTCTCACGATTTTCATCCAACCTATTGTTGTCTCTCCGTCGATTTCTCTTCATGTCCATCTCTTCGTCCATCCTCGTCTCTCCATCGATTCTTTTCTGTCTCACGATTTTCATTCAAGCGTCTTCTCTTTGTTGATTTCTTTTGCATCCATCTCTTTAATCGATTTCTGTTTGCGTCTATCTCTCTGTCGTTGTCTCTATCAGGACTCCACTTCTGTCGTCTCTTTATCCATCTTCGTGTCTCTGTTCGTGTGCATCATCGATTTCTCAAAAGTAGTTTATTTTCGGCTTCAATCTCTTAGAGTTGAATCTCTCGACTTAAGTTCAACATCTTCTGCTAACCTCTCTGTTGACTATCTTTTTGTATCAAAGTACAACAAGGTAAATACCTTCCAACTTCCATGCTTTTGCATACTTTAATTTTCTTTCTGCTATACTTTAATTTTCTTTCTGCTACATGAGTTAGTTTTCGAAAATGAGGTTCTTTCCTTTATGGTGGTATTTTTCATGGATTGGATCTTTACTCAATTGTATGCTTTAGATTCATTTTTAAAATTTTTTTTGCTACATGTAAAAATAGTTTCAATTTTTTGTTATATATAACCATTACTCATACTACCTGAAATGTCATTTTAATAAAAAAATTTGAAATGTTGAAATTGTTGTAATTTACAAACTGCAGAAGGCAGAGGAGATTTCTTTGGAACGTTGAAATGATACCTAATCTACACACAATGCACAACTTTTTTGGTTACTGTGGGGATTGATTCTGATAAAAAGGTAAAAAGAAAACATTAAATCAAGAGATTGGACAAAACTGCCTGAACACAACCCTTAAACTTGAAACCCCAGTTTCTGATTTGAATCATAAGTAATATGGAACTGTTTTCATTAGCATCTTATTATTTTTGAACTTATGATTTAAATTGAGATTCTCTAAAGTCTAAAATCTGTCCATTTTCATTGATTCAGTCTGTGCTCATAAAGAGTCCACATCCATCCCTTTACCTTAGCTAAAGCTATAAAAGAGTTTAAATCCAAAAGCATAAAACTTTCTTTTAGCCTTTTATGCCTTTCCTTTTCTTTTCCTTTTATAAACCCAAAAAGCTAACCAAAAGAGAAGAAAAAAAAAAAACTTAAACAAATGTTTGGTATTTGCTTTTGCCATGTTTCCAGTTTGTAAGTACTCTTTACTTTTAAGCAAACCCCAAAAGTAAAAACACTTTATTGTATACATGTAGGAGAATTATGGATTCATTTGTTTGATTAATTGAATGTTACTTTAATGCAAAGGACTTTGCTTGGAAGCATAGATGAGGAATTTGATGTCGAAGATTAAAAAGAAAACTGGTTGGAGCTTTTATAATAGAGTGAAGAACATGTATATCGAGGATTTTGATAACTTTATACAGCTTTGGTAAATAGGGGAATTAAAGATGGAAAAAGTTGGTTGTGAAAGATAGTGAAATGGCAACATCTAAATTAGTTTTTATATGAATATGCCTTTCATTTTATGTCAAGGAAAGCAAGGTTTGTGCATTACAACCTTGACTTGTCTTATACTTAATCCCATTTTCTTTCTTCCATTTTTTTTATTATCACTCTATATTTTTTATCTTCTTCTTTGTTTTTCCCCTTTTAACTTCTCTTGCAAAAGTTTATCTTATTTTGGATTTTTCTTCTTTTACAGTAGAAAGAATTAAACCTTTTGATTTTGAGGTTGATAATATGATTAGTGAGATTTTTTTTAATTTCCTTTTGCCATTTTATTTCATTTTTTTTATGGACGATGAAGTGTTTCGATTTTCTTTTTCAAAATTTGTTAAAAAAGTATTCTACAAGCTTGTCATGAATTTTCAATAAAAAAAATAAATCAACCATTGAAAAAAAATTGCCATCAAACTGTTCTCTTTTTTCCTTTGTTTAAAGCTGTTTAAGATATGATTATCTGTTGATTAAGAAAAGATTCTTTTTAATAGTAAAAAAGAAAAAAAGGAAGAAGAATTTTGTTTTGGAATGGAAAAGTTAGTGGATTCATGTGGCAAACCTTTTTGGTTGCTGTTGTTGTTGATCTTTCCTTGTTCTTCCCCACACTTGACGATCATAAACGTTTCTCTCTTTGAAAGATCATTGTTCTATGATTGACGAATTTAGGTTATATATATAAATGTAAAGGGAAATAAAAATGAGGAAACGATGACCACATACAATAAACCCACAATATTTCCTATTTTTGGGATGAAACAAAAACTATTGTGGAGATTGTAACCAACCATGTGAGTTTATTTTTTCTATATAATTAGTAAAAAGGGAATAAGTCCTTTATTGCTCCCTTTCTCGATGAATATTACTTGGTAGATCAAATGAATTTTTTAAAAATAAAAAATAAAAAAAAGAGAAGAATCTTAGAAAGAAAATGTTGATGTGGATTAAGATATAGCTAAGCCACGTGGAAAATAGGAAAAAGAAAAAAGGATATAAAAAGAGAGGTTGATATTTGTTGCTGGGGCCTGGGGGTTTCTTTTTACTTTTTTGAGACCACAACTGACACGTCGGATGATGTTGAACTTGGTCGGCTTTTGGTCCTCTGTTTAATATGTGATCTAACCACCCTTTCAAACCCCTAAATTTGATACGGATTTAGGAGCACATTTGTTGATTCAACACCCATTCCCTAACTTTTATTCTTCTTTTTTTTTTTCTAAAAATATCTATAAATACTTTTAACTCTTCCAAATTTGAAAATGGAAACATAATTTATAATTCTTTATGTTTGAAACAATAAATAAATGCATTTAGAGTTTTGTGTTTTGATAATTAAATTTGAAAAAAAAAGAAGAGAATTTTAATTTTAATTTATTATTTGAAAATTAAATATGAAAGGTTAATTTATTTCTAAATATAAATCCGTTGGAATTAGTTTAGTTAGAAAATTTTGTTGGATAGAAACAATTTAAAACCATCCTGATTTCAAATCATTCTTCTTATTATTATTATAAAGAGATAACATAAAAATGTTAAATAATTTGTTTGGTATTTTAACTTGACATATTACGGACCCTCTAAAATATAACACAAGCCTCCAATCTTCTTAGTGCCAAACACACCAAATTTCTACTTGGAACTTTGGCCATGCCACATTTTCTAGAAACTTGCATGCCTAGTAATTCAATTTCAACTAAGAAACATATCATTAAATTTCCTTGTCCCTTGTTTTACTTTGACCCCTATTATTTTTTTGTAAAGAAGTAGCCTGTTTGCTCTTTGTTTTGGTTTCTAAGTTGATTTCCTTTTATATTCTCTTTTCTCAAGTAGTGCTTGTTGTCCAAGTCATTGGCAATTGAACATGTCATCCAATTAAGATTACCAAGATGTTGAAAATGTTCAACAAAGATTGGGTACATTTGAATCGGTATGAAAGTAACTAACTCTTACTATAGGGTTAAACTTTAACGCATATTTAACTAAATTAACTTTATTTAATAGTGCTACTAGTGAGTATATGGAAGAAGCATGAAATTTTCTGCAAGAAGTGAAGAAAAAGAAGTTAAATGTCAATAAATTTTTCTGTCCATGTAAAGCCTGTAGAAACATGAGGTATTGTGATTTTCAAATCATATATGAACACTTGGTCATTAAAGGAATGGACCCTGCATATAACTTTTGGTACCATCATGAACAAGTATGCGAAGGAGATGAAGTCGAGAATGAAGTGGATGATAGTTTTATGTTCGAAGCAACGAACTTCTATGAGAGCACATAGATGAGAGAAGAGGACATCATTCACGACAATTCTACATCAAGGAAGGAAATTAATTTTTTTCAAAAGGTTAAAGAGGCAAATACGCCATTATATGGTAGTTGTACGAAGTATACAAAGATGTCAGCAGTGGTAGCATTGTATAAACTGAAAAAGTTTTAATGGTTTGTCAGATACAAGCTTCATTAGCCTTTTGGGACTTTTGCATGACATGCTCCCAATGAACAATGTTATTTCAAGATCTATTTATGAAGTTAGACAATTATATAAGGAATTTAATTTAGGTTATAAAAAAATTCATGCACGTGTTAAGGACTGTTGCCTATTTAGAAATGAGAATGAAAAATTAGAAAGTTGTCCTCATTGTGCGAGTTCAAGATGGAAGATTGATGAACGAACAAACCAAATCAAACAAGGTGTGCCCGCTAAGGTATTGAGATACTTTTCTATCATTCCACGTCTTCAACGGATGTTTAAAATAAAGGAAGTTAGTGAAAGTTTACGTTGGCATTGGAGCCATAAAAGTACTGATGAAAAGATCAGACATCCAGTTGACTCTGTTGCATGGGAAACAACTGATAAAAAATGATCTGAGTTTTCTATAGATCCACGTCATCTTAGGTTAGGCCTTGCTACAAATGGGTTGAACCCATTCTCGAATTTAAGTAGTCGATATAGTTGTTGGTCAGTCATGCTTATTACTTACAATCTTCCTCCTTGGTTATGCATGAAAAAGGAAAACATAATATTGACATTGTTGATTCCTAGTCCCAGACAACCCGAAAATATTATTGATGTATATCTACAACCCTTTGTGGAAGATTTACAACTTCTATGGAAAGGAATACAAGTTTATGATATTGTAGGTAATATCCATTTAAATTTGAGGTCGATTCTTATGTGGACTATAAATGATTTTTCAGCATACGGAAATCTTGTCGGATGCACTATAAAAGGTAAACATGCATGCCCAACATGTGGAGATAGTAGTCATTCTAATTGGTTGAAACATAGTAAAAAATTTGTATATATGGGTCATAGACGATTTTTGTCAAGGATTCATCCATATAGAAGGAAAAAGGCATGGTTTGATGGTAAAATAAAAGAAGAGTTACCTCCCAAAATAGCTATAAGTAGTGCAATTTATGCCCAACTTGAAAATTTTGATAATTGTTGGGGAAAACGTAAAAAGAAGAAGAGCAAAAGTCATAAAGAATCGTTAAATCAAAGATGGAAGAAGCGATTTCTTCGATCTTCCATATCCAAAGGTAAACAAACTTGAAGTTTATGATGTATCTTATTACATTTCAAATTATTATGGTTCAAACTACGTCATATTCGATTTGAAACTTTGATTATCTAGAAATTACCAATACGACACAATTTGGATGTCATGCATGTGGAGAAGAATGTATGTGAGAGTATTATATGTACATTATTAGATATAAATGAAAAGTCAAAAGATGGAATTAATGCAAGAAAAGACTTACAACTTTTGAAAATTCATCCTGACCTGTATCCTCAAGACTATAGAGGAAGAACTTCTCTACCTCCTGTTCCACACACATTGTCGAAGTCTGAGAAGAAATTATTTTGTTCAAGGTTGTACAAGCTGAAGTTGCCTAACAGATACAGTTCAAACATTTCAAAGTGTGTATCATTAGATGAATGCAAAGTGATGGGGTTGAAGTCTTATGATTATCATGTGTTGATGCAACAACTTTTTAGAGGCTTGCTTCTAAAAGGTCCAAGACATGCAATATACAGGCTATGGTCATATTTCAATAGACTTTGCCAGCGTATAATTGATAGAGAGGTTATGTTGGATCTTGAAAAAGAAGTGTTGGACATTTTATGTCTTTTTGAAAGGTACTTCCCTCCGTTATTTTTTGATATAATGACACATTTGGTAATTCATTTGGGTCGCGAAGCCTGCATATGTGAACCGGTTCAATTTCATTGGATGTACCCATTTGAAAGGTACGTGTCTTTGGTCTATTGATAATTATGGTTTTTTCGTGTACTAATAATATTTATTTTAGATACATGAAGGTATTGAAAGGTTATGTACGAAACAAAGCACCGCCAGAATGGTGCATTGCAGCATGTTACTTAGCTGATGAATGTGTTGACTTTTTAAACAAGTATTTTAAACAATCAGTTGAGGTAGTGAATAGTTAACAACGTAACGAAGAATACCAAAACGATGTCATCTTACAGGGTCGTCATATATCTTCTGGAACTTCAATTGAACTATCTGATGATGTACTTGAGAATGCACATCGATATGTCTTATTTAACACATCGGAGGTGGAACCATTTATAGAGTGAGATATAACTCTAAATAATATAACTTATTGTACTTTAAGTCTACTATTTAATGATAGTTTATTTGGACAGGATGCATATGAATGAACTCATAGTTTTAGATATTCGCAACGCTTTTCAAACTGAGTTTTAAAAAAAAATTGACAACTATTTTTTTCCCATATTAGCAACGATTTTCAAACTGAACAACACGAATTTGGAGAAACATTTTGGTCATGTATAGTACATACCCATATTAGCAACATATTGGTGACGCATAAGTTCCTTTTACATAACTATAGTTTACAAGTAAATAAATGTATTTTATTCTAATGCATGCATTGAAGGTGTACTAGCATTTCAGTTACAAAAATAGATTGTGAAGTTCGTACTCGCTACCCTCAAATGGCTAACGAAAACATTCACACTATACAAGCTGTCTTCACATCCACCCATAATCAGTTAGTACTGCTATTGGAGACACTAATGAACGACAATAAGCGGGTGACACATACACCGTACGAAACTATACATCAAATTAGACAGCTTTCATACTTTCGTATGATCCACTCCTCCGACCTCGCTTGTCATCAAAGTACCAGAATGGACAGGTGAAATTTTTCCATTCTATGTCACTTACTAAGGACAATTGCTGGTCTGCCATCGATTGAAATCGTCGATGTCGAGGAGATGGTCGCAATGTTTCTGTATATATTGGCACGCGATGTCAAGAATAGAGTCATCCAGCGAAACTTCGTGCAATTAGGAGAGGGACTGTTTCCCATCACTTTAATCTTGTACTGTTGGCTGTGTTGCACCTACACGATGAGTTGTTGAAGAAACCACAGCCAGTGACTAACACATGCACCGATTCATGATGGAGGTGCTTCGAGATTTGCATATTACTCAATTATGCTACTTATCAATCACGATGTCCAACTACTTGACTGCACAATATTTCATTATGCGGAACTGCCTTGGGGTATTAGATGACACGTATATCAAGGTGAACGTGCCACAAAATAATAGACCTAGGTATAGACACGTAAGGGATAAGTTGCCACAAACGTGCTCAGTGTGTCTGATACAAAAGGTGATTTCCTTTCATATTGGCTGGCTGGGAAGGGTCCAATGCAGATTCGTTCATTCTTCGAGATGCTATTGCACGACTAAACGGTCTGCATGTTCCTAAGGGTAATTAAATGTTTTATGCCTCGAACATATACTATCAATCAAATTTAGTTAGATCTTACGCATTCGTAATAGGTTATTACTATCTATGCGACACAAGATATCCCAATGAAAAGGGATTTCTAACTCTCTATAGAGGACAAAGATACCACTTGCAAGAGTAGCGAGGAGCGGGAAATGCCCCTGCCACCATAAAAGAGTACTTCAACATGAAACATTTCTCTGCTAGGAATGTTATTGAACGAGCGTTTGGTGTGTTGAAGGATCGATGGACAATCCTTTGCAATAAGTCCTATTATCTCGTGTAAATTCAATGTCGAACAATTCTAACATGTTATCTACTACACAATCTCATCAAGCGCGAGATGACAAATGTTAATTTTATTGTCGACGTTGACGAGAGAGACTCTACGTACACGACGATCGGAGGTGATGACATTCAATTCATTGAGAACTCAAACGAATGGATGCAGTAGAGGAATGATTTGGCTGCTGAGATATTTAATCAATGGCAGTTGTGTAACAAATAGACTATGCCTGTCGATTTAGTATTCATGTATTTGTTTTTAGTTATTATTGGGTGTGTCTTCCTGCACACTTGAGTGTATGTGTACAGTATAAAAAATGAATGAAATTGTCTCCCTTCACGCATTAGACGTTTTAATTGTTATTTTAACAATTTTGCCTTCTTGTGTATTTAAGATACTTATTTGTATGCATCGTTGTATGATTGTCAGTATGGCAAGTTCAACACATGCTCCTAAGTATGTATGGACGAAGGAGGAGAAGGCAACCCTCGTTGAGTCTAAGGTAGAGTTGGTGTCTGCTGGTGGATGGAAGCCAGATAATGGCACATTTAGACCCGAGTATCTGGCATAACTTCTGTGAATGATGACGGCAAAGTTGCCAGGATGCAATGCGACCACAGTCATTGACTGTTGCATAAAGACGATGAAGCGCTCATACTAGGCAATCACGAAAATGCACAGCCCGTCATGCAGTGGGTTTGGTTGGAATGATGATGCAAAGTGCATCGTTGCTGAGAAGAAGTTGTTTGACAACTGGGTCTGGGTATGTGAAAAGTATAATTATGCACTGATATAATTTTTACTTCAATATGAAACAAGTCTAATATTTGATATTTCTTTCCTATGCAGAGTCATCCTACAGCCAAGGGCCTGCTAAATAAGCCTTTCCCATATTACAATGAGTTGTTGTATGTGTTTGAAAAAGATCAGGCAACAGGAGCCCGTGAAGAGACATTTGCCGATGTCGGATCGAACGTTCCTCCTGGGTTTGAGGAATTTTCACACATGGATCTCAATGATATAAAAATTCATTCCATGTCCAGCCATGGGTTTAACATGTCCCCCGACAACATCGCACGACCTAGTCGAGGAAGCAATATTAGGACATGTTCGATTGCCTCAAAACGAAAGCGAGGAGAGCATAATTCAGAAACAGCTGATGTCATTAAGGATGCTATGGCTTGCCAAACTGACCAGTTGAGGCTCATTGCAGGGTGGTCACGGTTGGCACTCGAGGATGAAAGCAGGGTCAGTAGAGAGGTCTTTCGTGATTGCGTGCCATACCTCAGTTTACTAGGTTGGAAAGGGCGTAATGCAATCGAATACTAATGAACAATTTAGCAGACATGAAGGGTTTCCTCGAATTGGCAGATGATGAGAAGTTTGATTGTTGCACGATGATCATACGAGGCGCTAGCTGATTATTTGTTTTACTTGCATGGACTATTGTTATAGTTTTTTTTATGACTCTATCTGTTAACTGCTTTTTATTGGTGTTTTCGAACGATATTGCAAGTCACGTGTTTCTTGTTCCAACGATTCATGTAGTAAAATTAATGCAACGTAATTTAATTTTTATTTATAATATATGTATATATAGATATATGTATATTTGCACTTGTTATTCCACTTTTACGTGTTACGTCACAATATACAATCAAACGTAACAAGTAATCGACAACATGTTCAATATGGACAAAATCAATCCATAAATTAAGTCAATTACTTCAGGCGACGTCAGATGATTTGGTAAAAAAACATAATTCACTTTCACTATTAGATTTTAAATATGAATTTGCTAAAAAATTAATTAAATTATAAATATATCACATTACTACCAATATAACACTTCTCGCAAACACATCTTATCATAACACTATCATAACCATGCCCACATAATACTTTCTCCAAACACATCTTATCAAAAAACTATCATACCACTACCTAAATAACCCTTCCTCTAAACACATCTTATCATAATACTATCATAACACTACTCACATAACTCTTCCCCCAAATACATCTTATCATAACACTATCATAACACTACTCACATAACCCTTCCCCCAAACACATCTTATCATAACACTATCATAACACTACTCACATAACCCTTCCCCCAAACACCTCTTATCATAAAATTAGTTTTATCATGACCCTAACCCTTCCATAATTCAACCCTTCTCCCAAACGCACCCTTAGTCATTATGCATTTGATGTTTAATTTTTTGTTGGATGTTTCTAACTACATATGTGTAGAGTATGTGAAAGTAAGATGACCTTAGACTTTACAATCTTCTTTCTTTTTGAAAGTGGTTGAAATATTTTACTTTGTTAGTTTGCTTGTTGGATGTTTCTTGTTGTTTTGGAATATTAGGTTTATATATTGTTTGTTGCTAGGAGCGCATTGAACAAACTGAGGTTGCCATGACAATTTCAACCACTAATGTGGTTGATGATGCATTGAGTAAAGTTCTTGGCCTTAATCGTGGTCATGTCAGAGGATTTGATTTTGGTGTGACCCGTTCAAGACTAACTCTTTTGTCTCAACAAGATCACAAGTACAAGGTTTTGGAAAAAGAATATTTGAAGATGAAGGAAGAAATGAAAGAAATGAAAGCAATGAAAGAGGAAATGATTGAAATCAAAGCACTTGGCCTTAATCGTGGTCATGTCAGAGTATTTTTTTTTACTTATATCCTTTTTTTTCATGTTAGTAGTTAACTATATTTTTGGTTTCATATGAGATCATCATAGGCTGAACCAAGTGAGGAACTTTCAAATGCTACTGCAAGTGTGCTAATTAAGCGAATAAATATTCCTCCAACTTGTCTATTGTCTTCTCCATCGGTAAATTTATTTGTAATACTCCTCCAAAGTATTATGATGTCATTATTTTCTTATTCTAGTATCTCATATTTATCTTTTAACAGAGTATCAATAACAACACTTAAATTAAGTGCAAGTTATTAGATTGGTATGGCTCATGAGAGATTGTTGCAAAAGGAAGATGGTCTTCTAATGATCTAGCTGCTTTGGTTCATCATGTTCTTATTGGTCCACATGCAGTTAGAGTATGGGTTGATGTAGCAAAGAAACCAAACGCATATTTGTGGAGACCAACATCAGAAATGACATGTATTGAAGAAGCTTTGGAAAGTACAATTGCACGACCATCTGATAAAGTGACTATTGGTATATTATCTATTTCTAATATTTTTTGTCTACATTTGTTAAAGACTTTCTATAATTGTTTAATTAATATCCATTATTCTTAGTGTCTATATAATCATACATTGATATATGTTTCTATAAATTTATGTAGGTGAATGAAATGATGTCTTAACCAAAGGACTAAAGAACAAACGATGGTAGTTAGCTCATACCTACAATATAATTGTGAACATTTATATGAATTTTGTTTGTATTAATTTTGAAGGTTAATTTTTGTTGGTATCTATACAAAATACTTTATTTACATTCGTGTATCATTTTAGACGCAACTTTAGTTAAGAAAATTATTAAATACTTTATTTTGTAATTTTATGAGTATTTAACTAAATTTGAGTCCTTGAACTAAAATTTATCAGAAGTTAATTAATTGAAAATTTATTTTTGAGAAAAAAATAACCTCTTTCGTAGCCATAAGTTAAAGTTATAGAAAGATTTATACAGCTAAAAATGAAATGCTATCAAAAGGTTATTATAATTATTAAAATAATTGAAAACGATTAAATAGCATTATTATAGCTTAATATTACATCTGCAAGTACTATATTATAGCTTAATATTACATCTGCAAATACTATATTATAGCTTAATATTACAGTTGTAAATACTATATTATAGTTTAATATTAGAGCTATAAATACAATATTATAGCATCGAAAAATGCTATTAGATGTCAAAGATAGCACATTATTTAAGCTATATAAAGTTATTATAGCTCTAATGAAAAACACTATCAAATATTTTTATAGTAACGAATATAAGCTATATCTTCATACTCTACAATAGCACTCGTATGTGTTATTTCTTATAGTGTTTCCTTTGCATCTGATAGTCTTCAATGCATATTGTAACATCGATTTCAATGTATTTCTTTCTTTCTCGCGTTTTATAAACAACTTTCTCAAGAATGCGAAGGAAGGTTAAATCATACGTCGAGTTTGTCCGTGACTTTTAGATTTTGATCGATCGACTTATTCATCAAGTTAGAACAAGTGCCAAACAATCGTCCGTCTCAAATTTGAAATGCTATGATTGTGACACTGTACACATACTTACCGCGTACGCAGCGCGTCCATCACGTGCTTGGTGCATTTTGTGATCTCCACACACGGTACGTGCTAACCTCTCAAGGTCATATGTGTAGTATGAGCGCATGCCTTATCGCTCGGCTGTGCCATGGCCTTGTCATGTGTGTGCAAACTGACAAAAATAACCTATAATCCCAAAATACACACCCATCATGCTTACACATGCAAGCCTTTCTACCACTATTCAGAACACTATTTTTCATCCAGAATCATGATCCAACTTTGAAAATTCATAGCTTAAAATCTAAAACTCTTTTGACAAATTTTCTTCTACAACGTTGCTCTAAATTGTCTTAGCTTTCTTACCTTAACATTGTGAAGCAAAATTCCATATAATGAATCCTATAGCCTTCTTGAAGTGCACCTTGCTTAGATTCTCCTAGAAAATGACCTCCTCGCTTAATCTTGATCAAGTCAAAAACCTTCTTGAATCCAAATTGAATAACAGCCCTCTCTCACAAACTAGACTCAATTTCTAAACTCTCAAGACTAATTTGAGTAATTTTTTACAAGTGAGTTGTGAGAAATTCATTGTTGAAATATACTTATTTATAGTGCTCCTTGCATGAGATTAAGGTGACACTTAATCTTTGATTAGATTCACCTCTTAAGCTTGTATTTACACCTCATCAACTCACCACATCCTCCTTGGATGCAAAATGCACGTTAGCATGCTTAAGACACTTGGATTATCTTTGAATCGTTTGCTTAGAGCATGCCACATGTTGTCTTCATCCCATAACTAACTTCCTTGGTCATCTCGCGTAGCTTGGCTTCCCAACTCACCTTTCAATGCCTAGCCAAGCCTTCTTCGCCTAACAAGCCTTCTTCGCGTGACAATCTCTCAACGTATAGCCCTTAAATGCCTAGCTTTCTAACCTCTCAATTGTCTAGCCCTTGGTCAAGTAACGATCGTCCTCGCCTAGCACCAATGCCTAATGCTTCCTGGACCACACTAACCTCTATTCTTATCGTGAAGCTTTTTACCCAAATGCATAAATAACCTCTTCCTTAGTTCTTGGAGGTTATTTTTTTCATTTGGCTACATAGTCCTTGCACATAAATTCCAAAGCGTGTCCAAATTCCTAAGCTTAAAGGTTCTCAAGCCTCATCTTGTGACAGTACTTTTTTTTTTTTTACCTTCCTTGCCACCCAACCTGGTCCAAACGCCCAAAACCATCCTTTTGACACTAAGCCAAAATTTTCAACTTTTCCTTTTTTCTCAATTCTAGACATTGAATTCCTAAGCTTCCAAGTATTTTATTCTCTTTTCCTATAAATTCCATTTTTCTCCTATCATTGACCAACTCAATAATTTCCAAAGGTTTAAATTTTGGGGTTTTACATAAAGGTATAGGTCAAGACGTGTTGTTGAGCGAACAAGATAAAACTATTATGCTTTGATAGTAATGAGGACATAACGAAGATCTCACTCTTCTATTTCATTAAGTTGGCGATGAGGAGGAGGAAAAGAAGGTAACATATGGACTAGACCATGTCAGGTGTCATAGATGATTTGGAGAACTTCAATTATGATTAAGGTAACTTAATCTTTGTTAAGACACTGGGCAACTTATAGGATGTACTAAATAGGAAAGTTGCAATGTACAAGAAGAAGTCTATGAATAACAAGTCACTTGAGTCCTATAGCTTATACAAAATTTCATTCATTTTTATGGTTTCTAATTTTATTATGTAACTGTTGTTTATACTATAATTAATTGTGCTTGTTTCATTTATAAAATTGTAAAATTTGTAGGTTTGAACGTACAAGATAGTTTTGAAACTTAGTTACGAATAGGGTTTTCTCTAATGTAATACCATCCATCATGTGATGGAGTTGCTCATACTCATCTGGGTTGAAGGTGATTCAAACACAAGTCTTTGGGTCGTAAATGGTAAGTCATTTTCCTTTTTTTTGTTTAACATGTTAAAGGGTTTCAAGGTTTAGGTTTTACGGCATAAGATTTAGGGGTTAGAGTTAAGGCTTAAGATTTAGGGGTTAGGGTTAGGGTTTAGGGCTTAAGATTTAGGGGTTAGTGTTTAAAGTTTAGAGTTTAGGTTTAAGGTTAGGGATGTCAATCTATGGCTTTGGGTTTTAGTGTTTGGCAACTAATTTTTTTTCTTCTTGTATTTATTTAAGTTTCTATACACAAGATGGAGTGAACTAATAAGGAACATGTGTATTTGGGTCAAACATTGTAAATTTCAACTATCGAAGATTGTAAGCTCAACCCTTGCTTGTGACATTTCTCTCATTCATCAAAAGCACAATTCTAAAGGGATAAAAGCCCTATGACAGCGGAAGAATTAAAGAACCATTACTCAATTTAATTTTGAAATCTTAAAATATCGGTACATTGGCAAAATTAGAATCAAAATTCTAAATAAATTCTAAGGATGCTTTTTATTTAAGAGATAGAGAGAACTTACTTTTGTTGATATCTTTGAATGTACAAACCACCGAATTGGGACACCACCCGTCGGAGACCTTCCGATCCTCTTGGATGAGATTGGTTTGTAGGAACCGATTGGGATGGGAAAAGGTATAGAGATTTTTAGAGAAACTTTTTTCTTTTATTTTTTGCAGAGAGAAAAAAGCTTTGACTTTTTCTTAATAAATTCGTTCAAGAAAACTGTTTTCTTCTACATATTTATAACTATCTTTCCTTCTTAGAATAGAAAAAGGAGTAGGAGAGAATTACGAGATTCTTTTTATCAAATCTACTAATTAATTAGCAATAATCAATTAGTTAATAATTAATTAAATCATATTTAATTAATATTTTATTTAAATTTTATTTAAATAAATATCTCTC
>JBBPDI010082443.1:0-13612 GCA_037974545.1 Cucumis variabilis
ATCTATTACTTAGTCGACGTGTTTAATCAATTATACAGAAGCAAAGGAGATCATTTCGCTGGTTAGTTTATATGTTTCTTCCATTTGTGTCCAATTTGTTAAGTTAAAAGGTGAGGCGATTGTCCAATTTATTGTGTGTTTGTCAAGTGTATTTAATAGTATTTTTTAATAATTACTCATTATTTTTTTAAAAATATAATAAATAAATAAATAAATAAACGTGAAAAGTTGGATTTATTAGACATTTACTGTTAAAAGGAACCCTTTCTTTCTACAATTGAGATAACTGTTATTGAAAAGATTTAATTTTCAAATAAAATAGAAGATAAAATAAATTTATTGGTAATCTATTTGGGAGAAACTTTGTACAGCAGTTTTACCTTTTATTTATGATAAATGCCTATTTTACTCCTGTGGATGATATACAATCGTTTTGAATGTACGTGTCTTTTAAGTTGTTTGATGATAGGTTGCGGTGATTCAATGTATATTTCAAATCCACGGGATACAATTGACAATAATGGAACATGCTTGTGTAGAAAAAGATAGTATATGATGAATATTGCATTCATTCTTGAAAAAGGTTTTTAGAAAATTGATTATTTGGTTAGAAATGAAGAAAGTAGAGACAAACAAAGTAAGAGAAAATTAGAGAATACATTGGAAAAGTTGTACGATTTTTTATTTAAAAATCTAAAAGATTAGAGTGATAAAAGGGTTAAATTAAAAAAAAAAAAAAAAGAAGGCTCATGATGTTTGTAGTTTGAGTTAAAAATACTTCAAAACTTTCAATAATGCCTTTAAAACTTAAAAAAATGGTTTCAAAAATATCTTCATAGTTACTTTTGGATAGAAAATTATGATAAAAGTAACGATAATGGTATTTATGATAAGGGTTAAAAAATATTCTTATCGTTAATAGTTAAATAAATTTAAAACTATGATTTTAACTTAAAATTTTAGTTTTTATTTTGAGTGCTAAAAAATTTAGTGAATTTAAAATTATGTTTTTAACTTAAAATTTTAGTTTTTGTTTAGCATGCTAAAAAATTTAGTAAGAATTGGAGTGATAAAAGTATTTTTTAACATTTTTTTTACTGTTTTTTAAAGAAAACGTTTATGGTTTTCAACTAAAATTAATGATAACAATCTTTTGAACCCTTTTAAAAAGTTTAAGAACATTTTTAAAATTTTGAAAACTTTTAAAGGTTTAAGGATATTTTTACTACTGACCATAAATTTGAGGGACATTTTTCTATAATTTAGTCTCACAAACATGTAGCAAACTTCTTAGAAAGAAAAGCTTTATGTGAAGGTAATAATTGGGAAATTGTAAGAAATAACGTACATGAGGTTTTCCCGTAAAAAATAGGTTCACTTTTTTTAAAATTGTTCAAATACTTTTTCCTCGGTTCATCTCGGAAAAGTCGATATCGAGATTTAGTTTAAAATTTTATTTTTCTAACATATTGATTTTTTTGGGTCTTTTTTGTACATCTCGTCATATTACCACCTAATTGCTAACTTTTTTTTATGTAATCTTTCAAAATCTTTTGCTAAAATCTTATCTTTTTTAAATTTCTTCAAATTTGATTAACTTTACAAAATAGTGTAACAAATTATAACGATTTTTCAAGACATTCTTATGTATGTCAAAAAATTAAAACTATTTTAAAATTTTGATATATTTTATAAATAATTTCAAATTTTTGATGTAGTTGAAAATGTTCCTATTTTCCAAATCTTTAGCAAATTGATGATTTCACAAAATCATGTGAATTTTCAAAAATTCAAAATGAGATATCAAAATAAAAATTTCAAATTGATTCAACATTTTTGTTCTTGGAAAGGATCAAATTTTTGGAAAAAAGTAAATAAAATATGGATCTAGACCTTGCATTAAGGATCAATAAACATGCTTCTACTAAGGAACAATCGAATACAACTAATATTGAGAAGTTGGAACGGTCAAATCGCACGAGTTTGATGATTATTAGGCACCCCATTCCAAAGTCTTTTCGGGGTTCTATCACTAAAAGTGAAAATGCCAAAAAGTTTCTTGCCAAAATTAAAAAATATTTTGCTAAAAATGAAAAAGGGAAAGCAAGTAGTCTTTTGACTACTTTACCTTCCATGAGGTATAAAGACAATGGAAACATAAAGGAGTACATTATGGGAATGTCTAATGTCGTTGGTAAATTAAAAGCACTCGATATCGAGATAAATGAAAATTTACTCGTACATCTAGTGCTTATCTCTCTTCCTACACAATTCACTCAGTTTAAGATAAGTTATAATACTTAGAAAGATAAATGGAGTATCAATGAGCTTATCTCACAATGTGTGCAAGAAGATGATAGGATTAAGAGAGAAAGGACAGAAAGTGCTCACTTAGCAACTTACTTTCGTGGTAAGAAGAAAAGGAAACCTATAGATGCTGTAAAAGGGACATCTCAGTAGAATAAGAAACAAGCTACGAAGAATCCTTGTTTCTTCTACAAAAAGAAAGGTCATCTCAAGAAAGATTGTCCCAAATACGCCAAATGACATGTAAAGAAAGGTAAACTTCTTACTTTGGTTTGTTTGAAATTAATTTAGCTTCTGTACCTACAAATACTTGGTGGGTAGATTTTGGTGCTACTAATCACATAAATATATTTATGCAGGGTTGCCGGTGGAGCCGACCGTCAAATGATGTTGAAAGATTCATCTATGTGGGTGATGGCAAAGCAATTGCAGTTGAAGCTATAAGCAATTTTAGATTACTTTTAAAAACTTGTTGTTTTTTGGATTTTAATGAGACTTTTATTGTAGTGTCATTTAGACGAAACTTAGTTTTTATTTCTAGTTTGGACAAATTTGGTTTTTCTTTCTTTTGGAAATAATAAAGTTAGTCTCTTTCAAAACTCCAAGCTTATTGGCACCGGTTCTTTAATTGATAACCGATATATTCTTGATTATTATGCTTCAACTAACAAGGTATTGTTGTCTAAATCTTGTGGTACAAAGCATAAATTAAATGAGAATTCTGCTATGTTGTGGCACAAGCGTTTAGGTCACATCTTTAAACAGAGAATTCAAAGACTTGTGTCAAATGGAATTCATGGCTCCCTTGATTTAAGCAAATTTAAAGTTTGCGTGAAATGTATTAAGGGAAATCTGACAAACATAAGAAAATTGGATGCCAACAGATGTTCAGATGTCTTAGAACATACAAACATTTGTGGCCCATTTCCTACGACTTTTTGGAATGGAAATAATACTTTATTACGTTCATAGACAATTATTCAAGATATGGGTACCTATATTTAATTCATAAGAAGTCTCAATCTTTGGGTGGTTTTCAAGTCTTTTAAAGCTGAAGTTGAACTTCAACTTGGAAAGAAAAATAAGGCTGTCAAATTTGATCGTGGTGGTGAATACTACGGTAGATATGATGGATCAGGTGAACAACGTCCAAGACCCTTTACCAAATGCCTAGAGGAATGTGGAATCGTCCCGCAATATGCTATGCTAGGGAAATCCAACATGAATATGTGGTGGAAAGGCAAAACAGAACATTTAAGGACATAGTAAGAAGTATGATTAGTCATTCCTTTTTTTTTTTTATCGGAATCCCTCTAGGGTGAGGCACTGAAGACTGCAACATATATACTCAATAGAGTACCGACTAAAGTAGTAGCTAAAACCTCTTATAAGTTGTGGATAGGAAAGAAGTCTAGTATTTGGCATCTTCATGTCTGAGGTTGTCTAGTTGAGGCTAGGCCTTACAGGCCTAACAAAAGAAAATTGGACTTAAGAACTATTAGCTGCTATTTTGTTGGGTATTTTCAGCATTCTCAGGGTTTCAAGTTTTATGATCCCACTTCGAGATCGTTTTTTGAGACTAGAAATGCCAGATTCCTTGAGGATGTTGAGTTTGAGAGGAAAAATAACATAAAGAAAGTTGTCTTTAAAGAGGAATTAGTTTCTCTTCCTAATGTGAGCATAGATGATGTTTAAGCTCCAATACCTGACTTCACTGTGGAACCAATTATAGAAAAAGCAACAATGAAGTTCCTATTGAACCTGAAGTTCAAACTCAACAACCTCAAGAAGAGCCATTAAGGAGGTCCACTAGAGAAAAGAGAAGTGCAATTTCAGATGATTATATTGTGTTTATTCAAGAACATCGGATAATATGGATATAATGGAACATGATCCAATCAACTTCTAACAAGATTTACAAAGTTCTAACTCTCAAAAGTGGATAAATACTATGGAAGAGCAAATAAAATTCATGAAAGATAATGACTTTTAGAAACTTGTCGAATTGCCATCAGAAGTGAAACCCATAGGTTGTAAATGAATATTTAAAACCAAAAGGGACTCACAAGGAAAAATCAAAAGATATAAAACTCATCTTGTCGTACATGGTTTTACTTAAAAGGAAGGCATTGATTACAAAGAGACTTTCTCTCTGGTTTCATCGAAAGATTCTTTGTAGGTAATCATGGCATTAGTAGTTCAGTTAGATTTAGAGCTACATCTGATGGACGTGAAAACTGTGCTTCTCAATGGAAACATTGTTGAGACTATTTATATGGTACAACTAGAAAACTTTGTAACTAATAATTCAAAGTCTATGGTGTGCAAATTTGAAAAAATCCATGTATGGTCTCAAACAAGCCTCTTATCAATGGTATCACAAATTTCACGAAATAATTACCTGTTTTGGTTTTGGGGTGAATATAATGGAAGATTGTGTATATCAAAACTTCAGTGGGAGTAAATCTATTTTCCTTGTGTTATATGTTGATGACATACTCATAGCAAGTAATGATGTAGGTTTATTGCATGGCACTAAGAGATTTCTCAAAAGGAATTTTGAGATGAAGGATCTTGGTGATGCTTCTTTTGAATTAGAAATTGAAATACTGCGAGATTGCTCTCAAGGTATTTTGAGATTATCACAAAAGAACTAAATTGAATTTTTTTAGTAAATTTGGCATGAAAGATTATACATCACGAGATACCCCCGTTGCTAAATTTGATAAATCTCATTAGGTCAATGCCTTAAGACCACACTCGAGATTAAGGAGATGCAGAAGGTTCCTTGTACATCAGTTGTTGGAAGCCTAATGTATGCTCAAATTTGCATGCATCTAGATATTGCGTTTATAGTTGGAGTGTTAGGCAGGTATTTGAGCAACTCGGAGATGAATCATTAGAGAGCAGCCAAACAAGTTATAAGGTATTTACAAAGAACAAAAGATGATATGCTCACTTATCGAAGATCATAAATATTAGAGATCATTTGGTATTCTAATTTTGATTATGTTGGATGCTAATACATAGTTTTGTGATCCACTTCAGACTATAACTTCATGTTGGTTGAAGGAGTTATATTTTGAAAAAGTGTTGAACAAACACTTATGACTTCTGCCATAGATGTAAAGTTTATAGCATGTTATGAGGCATCTAGTCATGAAATATGGTTGTGAAATTTTGTCACTAGGCTGCAAATAGTAATTGACAAAGACCAATACAATTATTTTATAACAATAATTCAACAATAATGTATTCCAATAACAACAGAAGCAATACAAAGTCAAAGCATGAAGACATAAAGCTTTTAGTTGTGAAAGAAAGAGTTCAAAGTGGTCAAATTTTGATAGAACACACAAAAAACAGACTCGATTATGACAAATCCATTGACTAAAAGTAATTATATTCCTTTCAATAAAGTTGTTATTGAGAAATTGAATATTATAATCTTAAATCAAATAAACTAAGTCCTGAAGCTATTTTTAAGTAAACTTGAACTTTATATAGAGACATAAACATGGATCAAGTACGAGTATATAGCCTAAATAGTCTATAGTATATGAATAATGGTTGGACGCCTTATTTAGAGAAACTATAGATGTGGCTCGCTTTGTAGTAAGTATAAACGAGGTGATCCTGAATCATTCATGTAGAGACATGAAAGTGAGAGCATCCTATGTAAAGTACTTACATAAGGCTGAACCATGAAATAGTCACTTTTACGTTATAATACCGTTTACTGTTTAAAACTGACTATCTCAATTATTGATGACCTAGATAACTTAATCTTAATCCTGAGCTAACTATGAACTTCTGTTCACACGATATTATCCTTAGATCTGCATAGGTGAGGGCAGTTCATCAACATTGACCCAATAAGCCTCCCATTTTAGGGGTAAGATCAGGTGGATAGCTGAGGACATAAGATGCAAGACGAAATTCACTCCTACATGCTTTAGGATTAGTAGATAGGTTGCTCTCTTAAGTACTGAATCCAAGTCTTGAACAAGGGGTCTCACCCTCTCATTGGCCTGAGAGGGATTAAGTTTATAGGTTGGACCTTAAACCAATTGTTCAATAGTGGATTAGAGGGACTTAAGGAGATATATGTAGTCTTGAGGGTAAAACGGTATTTTGACCCAGTTGAGGTTACGAACAACTCTTAAGGATTAACTCTGATCATGGTTTTATCAAATTGACACAAATATATCTATAGTGAGGGAAGTGCAACTACAGGACTTTAGTGGTATGACCCGTTAGTTAACGAATGTTGATTAACTTGATCTAAAAGAATTTAGCCAATTAATCTTGAATCGTTGGAGCCCATGATCTATAGGTACATTAGGTTCCCCTACTAGCTCATATGGAATAAACTTAGAACAGTGTGATGAAATAAGTCGAATTGTTCGAATTAGGAGAAGCGAGAGAAACCGACGAGTATATGTGATATAACCGTTAAATTTCAGATTAGAAATAGAGCTTTATGTTTAAATATGATTTAAATATTATAAATATGAATACAGATTCATACTCAAAAGCTAAAAAATGATAGAAATAGTCAAAGTTGTAAAAGTCAAAATGTTGACTTTTGACTTTGAAAAGTCAAACTTTGACCGACAATATATTCAAATATGATTTGAATTTTGAGAAAATGAATGCGGATTCATGCTCTGGAGATCAAATTAGACAAAATGGACAAAATAGTAAAAAGTCAAAATGTTAACTTTAGGTTTGAAAAAGTTAAAACTTTGACTTTTGACTAGAAGACTATTTTGCCCTTTGACCAAAGTTAGTGGAAAAATCCAACATGTTGTTGGATAATCCCACTAACTCTAGTGAGCTAGGTGTTGTCTTTTGACGAAGACAAAAATTCCACTAGAGAAAGTGGACTTTGAGTTGTTGGCTTTAGTACTGCATGAACATGCAATTTTGCATAGAAAATCCCTATAAATAGGGTCTTTGAATTTATTTGATGAGTTGACTATTTTTGAATTTGGGCTCTCACACCAAATTGTATTTCTTTTCTTTCTTATGTAATAATAAGAGATATCGCAACGTTTTTAGGGGCTATTTTGAAAAATGGCAAAACCACTTTTTCTTTTGAATTTTAGGAAATAACATTTTTTGCACATGCATGATATTTTATAAAATACCAAAATATCCATCTTCTCAAACTATAATTATTTCGTTTCTACATTGTAATTAATTTTTTCCTGCATTTAGCAACCTATATCATAGAAAAAAGTCAGAGGAGTCAAATAACATTCATTGGTTGAATCACAAAAATAACAAAATTATTATTTTGAATTAAAATTTTCTTGTGTTCTTTTTGTTTAAGTGAAAATTCGCTTATTTGTTTTTTTTCCAATGTTTCTTATTAAATTCTAATTAAATTCTAAAAATATAGCATTATATATATATAATTAGTTCAATACCATTAATTCATACAATGGTGAAAATGAATTAAAATTAGAAAACAATTACATTAATTGTGTTTAGAATAACTTTTAAACCAAAACATGTTCATTTGACTTAATAACATTAATTAAATTAAAATTTATATCAATATTTGTTTAAAAGTGTATTAATGTAATTATTTCAATATATTGTGTTCTTATCAAAAGTCTTGTCTGTATAATTAATTTGTGATATACAGTTATGAGTTTATCAAAAGTCTTTCCAGTATAATTAATTTGTGATATGCAATTATGAGTATGTAATTAATTTTGACGTGTTAATATTGTAGAAAATCCTATCATAATCTCTTATTAATATCTCAAGACTTAAAAGATATCAACAACTTTAGTCTTTTTTTTTTTTAAATTTCACTATTGTGTTAAGATATCAACAACTTTATTCATTTTTTATTTCAAAATAATAATATTATTAATTTATATTGGCTAAATCTCTAACCTTTTTTATTTTAAAATATATTAACATTTTCTTCATCTTTTTTATTTCAAAATAACGTATTATATCTTAATGTATTTTTAAATTTTAAATTTTGAATTTGAAAATTAAAATTAGTTTTAGATCTCAACCTTTTTATTATTATTATTTGAAAATTAAATCTCAACCTTTTTTATTTCAAAATAAGTTAGAGTCTTTAAACCCTTAATAATTTAGAAATTAAAAATAGTTTTCGTATTAGATATTATTTTATTTTTTAAATTGATTTTTTAAATAAAATAGGCTAAGATATTGTGTTTTTAGATAAAATCTCCTAAATTTCATTTGCATTTTATTAAATAAATAATATTAATTAAAAAAATCAGCTAACATTCTCCTAAGAGACAAGGAAGATAACTTTTGTATCTTTTTGTTTTTAGTGAAAGTTTTTGTTCTTTCACCCAAGCTTTACAATGTAGACTTGAAAATCAAAGATGAATGATGAAAAATGAAGATAGTGTTTGCGTGTTTCAAATTTTTATATTATTATTCTTGAAAATGCATGATAAAGTTAAAGATGAAATTTAAACTTCAAATGGAAGAGGGTGGAGATTGGAGTTTGCCCGCTCGAAGAAAATGAGATCAAAAAAGAAAAATGAAAAGTGAAGACGAAGGAAGATGAAACTAAAACTTCAAATGGAATATGGTGGAGATTGGGGTTTGCTCGCTCAAAGAAGATGAGATCAAAAAAGAAAAATGAAAAGTGGAGATGAAGGAAAATTTTCAAAATGGAAGATGAGAAACGAAAAACAAAAATGAAAAGTGAAGCATGAAGATCATTGCAACGAGTTTGAAAAATGAAGATAATTAAAGGGTTTTAACTTTGATTGGGCAAGTATATATTCAAAATTTATTAAAGTGTATTTATTCTATTTTAGCTCTAAGAAAGTAGCTTACACTTTATATAGAGAGATATTTTGAGTTTTTTCAAATTCTTATTTATTGTATTTTTTTCATTTTGACATTTTTGAAAAAAAAAGGTTTTGCTATTTTTCAAAATGGCAACTTTAAAATTGCTATTCTTTTAGTTGACCTTTTTCTTATTTACTTAAAAAAAAAAAAAATTACCAAGCCCATTTCTTTTTCCATCTATTTCTCTCTCCCAATTCTTTCATCCAATGGGTCCCACAACCCGGTTTTGAGTTCAGAGGGTAATAGGTCAACTTTAGTAGTTGTTTGAAAAAAAAACGAAGCTTCGAATGTAAGTATTCTAAAAATCTATTTTTCGATTTAGGGTTTTTTCGTTAATTAAGTGCATTTAGGGTAGAATTTCGATTATTTTTCCGTGGTGCATGTCTTAGCTGTATAAACAATAACATGTTTGTGTGCACTTAAAGTTTATGTGATTTAATTATATTAGGAATACAAACATAGCCCAAGTGGAAGATTGTTAGACATATTTAAATAATACGTATAATTAAAATATGGGCTATGTATGTAAATTAACGATTTAATTTATGACATTGGGTTATTTAATAGACTTATTATGTGATCTATTTAACTAAGACACAAAATTCCTAATTGAATACGGATTAAATGGGTAGAAGCCTATTCCTAGATTAATTAGGATTTATGGGGATCCTAATTGAACTAGTATATAAAGAGACTTAGGGCTATGATCCTCAATATACCAAAACAATAAGCACTCAGTCTTTTGTGTATCCTATAAAGAGAAAGATCTCACTAAGAACATTCAGAATTTTGGTTGAGGAAGACAATACCATTTTACAGCCATCAGACAAGAGTCATTTTATAGCCATCATCAATGGAATCAAGTATGTAACCTATTCTTGACAATTTGGTATGAATGATCCTAAGTTAATCTATTATATCGATTTAAAGTATTGATGTCAACAAGATTGTGGTGACTTGGATGCCATTTGGCATTTGAAACACCCGTGCGGTGTAAACAAATTTGGATTTATGAAATTCACAATCTGAGATTTGGATTTTAAAGAACTTCTAAATTTCTACAAAATGTAAAAATTTGATAGAGATAGTCAAGTTCTGAGAAGATTTAAAAAATAATTAAGATTTTCTATATGATCGGGAATATTTATATAATTTTTTTTAAAAAATTAGATCCCATATTAATACTGATTGAGATTTCAGTGAGAAAACAAAATCAATTCAATAACATTGAAAAAGTTAAAATTTAAATCTCGATGGTTGATCTTGTGCAAGAGGTATGGAGAACAACTATTGTAACAAGTTTTCAAAAAATGTGCTAGTCTTTTAAGACAAAAACATAAGACCAGTTAAATTCCACCATGTCATGATAACCAACATCGAGCACATCATGAAAATTATAAATAGATTGGGTCGAGTAATTAAAATAACCCATTCCTATCCACTACATAAATGAGGAATCTCCTTATTCACAAAATCATTGGTATATATACGAAAAAGCGTTGAGAAAAAATCTTCCAACAATTAAATGTCCGTCGAGACCACATTGGAAACAAAACATCGGGAGAATCCTTGCCCACGTTAAGAATGCAGGGCATCAAAATTTATAAACTCCCGACGCACAATCAATACGACGTTGGGTGTTTAAACTTCTGATGCGTCATTCTAGGGTCAGGAGTTCAGATTTTCTGACGTCTGTGTGATGCGTTAGGAGTGAGGATATAATCTTGATGCGTAAGTTAAAGCGTTGGGCATTATTGGATTGTAACTTCCGACAACGATGTGCGTTCGGAGTTGTTTTTTTTACTAATTATTATCTTTATTTTTTTTTGTATCTTGTGGTACCTTTTTTAGTTTTTATTCAATTTAAAATTCAATAAAATTTAATACAAAACATTTTTAAAATTAATAACTACATCGAAATACTAAAGTTCAATTTACAAAATTAGAACATATTTCATTAAAAACAAGAGAATTTGTTTACAATGTTCGTTTGGAACAATAAATAGATAAAAAAAATACATAATCGCTCATCGCCAGACATCATATTCGAACAAGTCCACAGCTACAATCACATGAAAGTAAATACATTGTTTAAACTTTAAATAAACTAACATTGATGCAAAAAAACCAAAACTTTTTTCATTAATAATGGTCAAACTAACTTCATAATCAACATACCATTCCATAACAACCCAACAATCTCACTCCAACATCAACCTACCACATAAAGAACTCAACATAACAACTTTGACTATTTGTACAAATGTAACGACAATAGAATACAGACTCCTTACAAAAACTAACTTTCGCGTGCCCACTCAAAGTAACAATGACATTGAAACCTTCAAAGTGATGTTTAAGCCCCATAACAATAAATATCTAAAGTACTCACTCTATGATCAAATTATCCCATAACAATCTAATATCTAAAGATGCAAAAAGTAAGTTCATCTAAATACTACCGTAACTCCAAGATAGCTAGAACCAATATTTAAAATAAATTTATCTATCGATAAAAGAAAATTAAAAATACCAAAAATACGCACCTTAATTTCAATGTCCTCTTTGTGTTCGTGTCATTTCTTCAATCATTTTTTTCATTTCTTCAATAATTTTTTTCATTTCTTCAAACCTATGATTTTGTTCTTCAATCATATGGCTTTGTTTTTTAATCACATGGTTTTGTTCTTCAAGCATATCACTTTGTTCTTCAATCATATGACTTTGTTCTTCAATTCTATGACTTTGTTTTTCAATCCAGGATTGCGAGCTCTCTAGGATATTTCTTAATTCCCTCACCTCCCTACACACTTTTTGAGGCACCAAACTCGATGTACTGCTACCACCCTTTCTTGACTTGTGTTTGGGACCCCAACCAAGACCTTTTGAATAGTTTGATCGTCTACAAAAAATTGTCTTGCATATTTCGTCCGCTGATAGTGGTTGAGAACCTTCTGAAGTGGGTGTCGATAGTAATTCCAACATTTGATTCTGCACACACAAATAGTTAAGTTATGCACTCAATTAAACTAGAAAATAAACCACAACGCCTGATAATCTTACATGCGCATCCTCAGTTGCTTGGTTCACGAATTGGGCACTCTTATTATTGGTATGCGTTTTTTTATTTCTAAGTTTGATCCAATCCTTGTTCATCGTTAAAGACCTAAAAAAATAAATAGATTTGACTATCAAAAGCTAATGAAAATAGTGCTGAGAGGATTTAACCTACGAATCTCTTAATCTTTACCACATATAAATACTAGTTAAACTAAATTTTTGTTTGCAAAAATTTAGTTAACTTCTAAACAATGTCTTTTAGTTTTCAAAAATTGCCTAAGTTTCTATTGTTATTGAGGTATTCTTTACAACATTTTCCATTAATATCCAACATCTCATCTAAGCACTTCAATCTCTCTATTCCTTCACATTTTGTTTTCTGTCTATCATTACATCTTCTATTCTCCATTTCTTCACCGATCCAATTACATGAAATTTGAAAAATCACAACACAAGTCATTATAAAATCCCATTAAACAAACCTTTACCACCAACACTTTTTCGGATCCAAGTTTAACATTAGGAATAATCATAAAATTTTATTCTAACCTCAACTTCCATCAAATTAGGGAGATTCTCACAACACAGCTAGACAAACTAACAATTTGCATGGATGATTTTAGTGCAACTTCTAGAACTAATAATCTATTCATCAAATAAATTTTCAAAACAAAGGGATTTTAGAGTAAAATTAGTAATTTATACGAATAAATTAGCTACCGAAAGAAACGGGGTAGGCGGCGGCGCTGGAGAATAGGGACGAATGCGATCTGGACGGCGGTGGCACGGGCAGCGGTGTTACGTTTCCGATCTACGCGGTTCTATTCGGCCTTCTCTCGACTTTTCTTTTCTTCCACTTATGAGATCTGTGAAATATAGACTTTGTGGTTTTTAATTGGGAACTCCCGACGCACCCCGATTGGCGTCGGGAGACGACGGGAGTTCCTCCTAACTCCTGCAACCCAGCCCCTCATTGTCCAGCACTGATCACCGTCCGCCACCCATCGAGCCCCTCATTGTTGTAATTTGGTGTTCAACCCTTAAATATGGTGAAATTTCGGATTTGGCAAACGTTGGTGGTAATTGACTTGGCTGTGTTTGAGTTGAATTGAGATTGAGTTATGACTTTATGATTGGAATTAAACGTGCTTTATACTTTAGGGCTTGATTCAAGGTTTTGATTAGACAAGAAGACAATAAATTTGTTTGCTTTTGGGATCACTTTCTAGGTGAGTAAATTTACTAACGGAATGCCTTCGAGCATCCTAGTTTAGATAACATTGCTATGCCGAATAGGTTGTAGAAGTATGTTATGTGATGTTTGAGATAATTGGCTATGTTTTTGTGGATGAGAAGATTGTTATGAGCATGTTGAACTGTATGT
>JBBPDI010082452.1:0-13608 GCA_037974545.1 Cucumis variabilis
TTAATTAATTGGAGAATTAATTAATAGTTCAGTTTTATTTAATTAAATTTGATTTAATTAAATCTATAAGGTATTGCTGAAATATTCATTCAAACAAGATTTGAATGAAATATTAATTAAATATGATTGAATTAATTGATTAATTGTTGATTAGTTAGTAGATTTGATAAAAAAAATCTTATAATTCTCTCCTACTCCTTTTCCTATTCCAAGAAGGAAAGAGAATTATAAATATCTGGAAAAAAACAGTTTTCTTTAACAAATTTTATCAAGAAAAGAAAGTCAAGACTTTTGCTCTACAAAAAGAAAAGTGTTTCTCTTAACTACCTTTAAACATTTTCTCATCTCAATTGGTTCTTATAAACCAATCTCATCCCAGAGGATAGGAAGGTCTCCGACGGGTGGTGTCCCCAATTCAGTGATTTGTAGATTCAGAGACGTCATCGAAAGTAAGTTCTCTGTATCTTTTAATTTAAAATCATGCTTAGATTTATATTTAGAATTTTGATTCTAAAACTTTGCCAATGTACTGGTATTTTAAGATTCCCAAATTAATTTTAGAAATGGTCCTGTAAAATCTTCCATTACCATAGGGCTTTTATCCCTTCACCCATTTCAATCCCACCAGGAAAGGACAGACTTCTCGCCACACGCCCCTCATTTCAGTTGCACGATCTATGTATTCACACGAGACACGTTTCCGATCCAGGCCCTAAAGTAAGCAGATGTACCACGAGAGTTCATTGAGGTCGTAAAGGGCGGCCTAGCGGTAAGTCTATAAATTTGTAAAGAAATATATATGTTTCAATTACCTACATATGTAAAAGACAAATCTAAAACCTATTTCTTTTGTAGCAATTTTTCGTGTTCGATCTAACCGATCAAACACTTAATCGGTTTGTTGAGCACCAGATGTTCTCCATGTGAAAAAAATTCAGTGGAAATAACCACCAAAATAGTCTAGGTTTAGCAACCCTAAAGAAGCACAGGCAAATCCGCTGTCGAGATTGGTTAATCAAGTGAAAGATTGGCACTTTCTTTATGACCACTACATCACTCGATATTTTTTGGCGATTTATATAGTCTAGGTTGAAATCATTTAACATTTCTTCATTTAATTTATTTGAAAGTATGATATTTTTATCATCAATTTTGGAATGTAGGAGCAATCAAATATGTGCAAGGCTGCTAGGGCGTAGTAGCCTTACAATCATAGGATCGACAGAAAGTCGTTCCTTCAAAGACAAACCGAGCTCACCGAATTATACAATCGCTCCGTGGGCCATGTTGAGTTATTTCGAGAAACACACTCCAGTAGTACTAGTGAGTTCATTTCCCTAGCAGCAGAAGACGCTTTTGTAAGTTTATGAAAACTTTTAGTTATACTTTCAATTCTATTTTTGAGTCTGATCATCTCCCAAACTTACAAACTTCTATTGTGCACAATCAAATGATGGAACTTCAGTCCTAGCCTGTCTTAGAGGGTTCTCAACCACTATCTGAAGATGAGATATGCGAGACCAATTTGGATAGACGACAGGACTACACAAAAGGTCTTGGTTGGGGCCTAAAACCCAAGTCCAAGAAGAGTTTTGCTTCTACTTCTTCCTTCAATATTTATGACCACCAAGCACAGAGGTTAGCGAACTAAAGGCCGATCTTGAAAAGGCTAATTGCATGATTGAAAAACAACGCTTGAGGGAGGAGGAGCGAGATAGACAAATAGCAGACCATGCATGAAAAATGAAGAAGATGAAGAAGATGATCGAGGAGATGAGTCAGACATAGAGAGGGTCGTGAATACTTCAGGTACGTACTTTTTAACATTTAATTTGTTTAATTTTTCATATTTGATACTTTTATGTCATTTATAGGTTTGACATTCTTTATTTGGTGTCCCTAACTAGAGCATAGTAGATAGGTGTAGATTTTTTTTAAAAAAAAATTGATGTAATTATTTTATATTATATGTAATTTTTTGTATTGAACATCTTTCATGTACCTTGTTTATTATAAATTGAAATATTTCAATTTTCCTAAATTACTGTAAAAAAATTTTATTGTCTTGCGAAGCGGAATCAAAAACAATAATTCATGATAACCAAAAGAAAAAATAACAAAATTAATAATTAAATAACTAACAAAATAATTAAAAATAAAAAATAAAATAAAAATCTACCCCGACGTATATCACATGTCGGGAAAAGGTAATAATCCCAATGTTCCTCATTGACATCAAGGAAGGCTTTTTTCCTACATCACGTCGAAAAAGACTTCACTGACGTGCTGTTAGCACGTCGGGGTTTCGTTTTTCCGGCATCACACTATTGCGTCAGTGAACGTTATACCGACGTTGACGTCTCGCACGTCGAAAAAGGTGTCCCCAACATTGTTTTCCTGACGTTCATGTCGATATCGCGTATGATTCTGGAAATTATGTCCGACGCAGTTTGTTTTTTTTCTGATGTTTTTTTTGTATTGGAAAAGATCTTGATTCTTGTAGTGCGTTGGAAAATATATCACACTACTGGGCCGGTGAATGTTATACCGACGTTGATGAGACACATCGGGGAAGGTGTCCCCGGACATTCATGCCAACGTCGCATATGACTTCGAAAATACCTTCTCTGATGCCGTTTGTGATTTTTTCAATGTTTTTCTGCGTTAGGAAAGGTCTTGATTCTTGTAGTGCGTATTAGATTTATTTTAAATATAATATTATTATTAATGTTGTCCATGTGCATTATATGCTATTTTATCTCTTTTGGGGCTATTATTTTATTAAGATTATTAGATAAAAAGATAATACCCTAATTAAACACTATGATGGATGATGTCTATAAATAGAACCTTAGGATTGGTACTCTTACTTCCTCATTAAGTGGTTCATTCTTTCCCAAAAGATCTAATTAAGTTTTAAAGGAAGGCAAAGTGAGAGAAACATAATTCCTCAAGAATATTGTTCATGGATCAAGGTATATGTTATTCTTTAATTAAATTTAATTGGTAAAATCATCTAGTTCAAAGATCTTGACACTTATCGTTATACAATATTAGAGTTTTATTGTATAATCATGAAACTAAAGTTTATATATGGTATCAGAGCCATGATTGAGAACTTATGATTTTATCTAGATGATTAATAATTTATTTTTAATGTTCCGCAACATGTTTTCTTAAATTTAGATTAAAAATTTTTATTATCAATTTGAATTAAGATTCGAAACTAATAAAATTCAATTTGACCATCGGAAGTGAGGATTGAAATTCAATAATATATACAAACACAAACTCACCGTCCGCCATATCACGTCAATTAAATTTCATTCTTTTTATTTTTGCTTTAAAAGATAATAAATGAATTAATATAGTAATCTAGAACTAAAGAAATTAAAATCTATTTAAGAATTAAATTTTAGATTTTAATATCTTTTTAGAGTGAGTGACTATTTTATTTTTACTATGCATATATTTAATTTACGTTCAAATGGATGATCATTTAATTATATTTTATGTGATATATATATATATATTATGTTTAAAGTATATCTTTTAAATTTAAATTATACAATTAAATTTGGAAGAATAATGTATGATTTTATGAAGTTTTATGAAATTATTGCAATATCTAACCACAAATTATGATGTAAATCACGTGGAATTGTTTTTATGATGATCACATGTGATCAATTATAATTTATGTGTTATGAATATATAATGCTAATGGTATAAAGTATGATTTAAAATATCCACTTATATCCTAGTGATTTAAATTATCTCGTTTAGATTGAATGAGAGTTTTGATCAAATTATTTGCAATATTAATATTTTTGCAAATATTGTGATTAAAATCGTTTGAGAATTATATTATTTAATATCTATATGTTAGGAATAATTTGTTAGTCACCAAAGTGACCAAATTAGTATGTTGTATAGATATCAAATTAAACTTAATCGATGAAAACAAATAAGTTTTAGAAATTGAAGAAAATTTTTCTATTTTCTTATTATGGAAAGGAATTTTTTTTATCTTCTTATCATGGAAAATCTTTTATCTTCTTATTATGAAAAAGAATAAAATACGGAAAAAGAAGATAAATATATCATCAAGAGATAATTTATCAAAAGATAATCACACTATCAAGATTAGAGTTTTCCAAAATCCAAATTTTTTCTTAGATTTAAAGTTATCCCATATTTAGTTACGTTCTTAATTGCTCTATTAATATTACTATTTTTCTCATGATTAAGTTGCTTAAATTTAAAATATAATAAATTATGCATGTTTAAATTTTATAAAGTTTTGTACAATAAATTATGTTTTATTGTTTTTTTTATGTTATGTTTAAATCACAAATAATTTAAAGCATGTATTTGTTTGTAATTATTTGATATCTATAGTATAAATAATTTGTTCGTCACCAAAGTAACCAAATTATTAAGTGTTCCATAAATATCAAATTAAAGTTACGATTAGTTCAATTATCAATATTTGCGATTGTTTTGTTGCAATATATCTATGTTATGAGTAATTTGTTACTCACTAAATTGGCCAAATTAGTAGATCTTATAGATATATATTCCATTGATATTGTTTTGCAAATTAAGGAAATAATTATTTGTGATTATTTTAATATGATATCTATCTTATGAATAATTTGTTAGTCACCAAAGTGGCCAAATTAGCAAATTAAATAGATATCAAATTAAAGTTAACTCAATTTATGTGATGCTAATGAATGATATGATATTATGAAACATAAAGATATTATCATGACTATATTGATTTCCATTATTATAAAATATTTAATTAAATTGCCCAAAAGTAATTAGTAGTTTTATAATTTTGAATCTTTTTGTGGTTAGTTGAACTTATTTTATTATGATGCCTATGTTATGGACAGTAGTTACCAAATTGGCCAAATTGGTAAATCTTTAGACATCAAATTAAAGTTAATTCAATTACTCATATTCATTAGATACTAATGAATGAAACGATATCATGAAACATTAATGATTTTTCATGAGTGTATCGATTTTCATTATTACAAAACATTTATTTTGTCCAAAGGTAATTAATAGTTTTATAATTTTGAACTTATTGTGGTTAATTGAGGTGTTTGGTTAAATATTGTTAGTATATCCAAAGATAACTAATGTATCTAATTTAAGCATTTAAATTACCAATTATGTGAAATTAAATCTAGCATCAGTTAAGTATAAATATTGTACATTGTTGTGTATTCCAAAGAACTTTAATGTATAAGTTAATGATTATTTAATATTATTTGAATATGTGTTGTGCCTTTATGTTTATTTCTCAAAGCAATAAGATATAAATATATTTATTTTGTAATTGCATCATCTGCTTTTACTTCTTTTCATTTTGCATGCTACGTCTATTATCAAATTTAATGGACTCAATTTCTCTGATTGGTTCGAACAAATCTGATCCATCTTAAGAGTTCTGGATCTTGATTCAACACTCTTAAGTGAAAAACCTGTTGCACCTACTTTTGCTAGCAATGATGAAAATGGATCTTTCTATAAAGCCTGGGAAAGATCAAATAGATTGAGCCTAATGTTTATGCGAATGAATGTAGCAAATAATATCAAATCCACAATTACAAAATTGAAAATGTCAAGGATTTTGTAAAATTTATGGAAAATATGATGAGAAAGCACATTGTTTTGACTTATTTGCTAAATTCCTAGAAAGTCATGGTATATGTGCTCAATTTACAATACCAAAAACGCCACAACAAAATAGTGTTGCAGAAAGGAATAATCGTACATTAATGAATATGGTTAGAAATATGTTTATTAATTCGTCTTTACCAGTGTTCTCGTGGATGTATGCATTAAGAACCGCTCAATATTTATTAAATGGGGTTCCTAGCAAGTCAGTTCTAAAGACATCTTTTGAACGATGAACAGGAAGGAAACCAAGTTTAAGGCACCTGCATGTTGAGGTTGTCAAGCGAAAGTAAGAATTTATAATCCATAAGAAAAGAAACTGGATTTAAGAACAACCCAGTGGTTTTTTCATTGGTTTTCTAGAAAAATCAAAGGGTATAGATTTTATTGTTCTAACCATGGTATGAGAATAATTAGTGAGAGTTTATAACCACGTAAAGTGAAAATTCAAGAGGTTAGGGTGGAAATTCCTTCATCTATAACTTCTTCTTAAGTTATTGTTCTTGTAGTTGTTGACTCTTTTAACAATCTACAAGAAGAAAAAATTAATGGTCAAATACCACATAACGATGTTATAACAAATGAACCTGTAACTGAGGGACCACAAGAATAGAGTTAAGAAGATTTATAAGATAAAGAAGATCAACTATTTTTTATGACTATGTGGTTTATTTGCATGGGTCAAAATTTGACTTAAGTATTAATAATGATCTAGTTTTGTTTTTCACAAGGCATTAAAGAAGATAATTCTGCCAAATGGTTAGATGCCATGAAAGAAATCAAAATCAATGAATGACAATAAAGTCGAGGACCTTGTAGAATTGTCTAAGGAAGAGAAAGAGTTGGGTGTAAATGGGTCTTTAAGACCAAACATGACTTAAATGGCAGTATCGAACGACACAAGACTAGACTTATTGCCAAAGGTTATACTAAAAAAGATGACACTTACTATAAAGAGACCTTTTCATCTTTCTCGAAAAAGGACTCATTAAGAATTAGTATGGCTTTAGTAGCTCATTATGATTTAGAACTTTATCAAATGGATTTGAAAACTGTCTTTTGAAAAATGTGAATTTAGATTAAGAAGTGTTTATGGATCAACTAGAAAGTTTTGTGGTTGAAGGAAAGGAACATATGGTGTGTAAATTAAAGAGGACAATATATGAACTTAAACAAGCTTCCAGACAATGGTATCTTAAGTACAATTGATACTATCACATCTTTTGGCTTTAAAGAAAATATTGTTAATCAATGTATATACCTAACACTACAAGAAATATGGCCTTTAATGTCAGGTAGAAAAAAAATGAGAAATGGGCAATAATGTCACTTTTGAAAATGCAGATGATTAATGTCAATTTTAAACCGATATTAATCATCTATATTTTAAAAAACGACATTAATGCCCATTTCTCTTTTTAATTTATTAGCTATTATTATTTATTATTATTTTTAATTTTATAAAAAATCAAAAAACCTCTCTTTTACTTTACTCTTTCTCAAAATCCCCCTAACTTCACGATTTTTCTTTCATTTTTCAAAATCTCACACTACTCTTCCCTCTCATCTTTAAATAGTTGTCGCTGCCACCACCACAGCCTCCATCGTACCCAGCCTGTGCCCACCGTGCTCAGCCCTCACCTCCATCCTCGTCTTTTTCACGATCTGTTCGTCACCAATAAGTCAAAACCCTCGTCTCTTTCACATTCGGCTCTTCACCAACATCGGAACCCTCAACCTTTGTGATGGATTCCCTTTCTTAAGCTACCTTCTCCCACTCTGTGGGCTCTCTTGCCACGCACGATAGTCGAAGCTCGATCACACTACCTTCTTTCCCATTCAAGCTTGTTGCTATTCACACCACTTCCTCCTCCTTCAGTCTCGTCGGACCTAGTAATTTAGTTTTATGCCTGATTTATTCTCTAGGAAAATTCTCTAACACAATCTAATCTTTAATCCATTTTTCTAATCCAACTATTATCTCATTCCTGTTGCATATTTCAGCGTTGCACCACTATGTTATATGCATCTTGCTGTGTCACAAATGAGCCAATTTATTAAGTTTGAGGAACTGTTTGAAACCTCCTCCGAACGAGGAGGTGTTACTTCATTGGGAAGTCTATCGATTCTAGAACTTCCACGATCGCACGACGATGTTAATGGTTCCATGCTTTTCTGCTGAGGCGGTATTTATTTTTATCTTAGGTCTATATGACTTTAATTTTGAATAGCTTTAGGATATTTTGTGTAGATACAGCAGGAAGATAGGAGCAAAATATAGTAGCAAACCAACTTAGAAAGTGGTAAGGTAGCTAAACACTTGTTTCTGTTGTCTCCATCCACCAACTGTTTGATGAAATACCGCATTGAATAATTTTATGGGTTCTTGGGAAACATGTGATCTATGTGTTGTGGAGTTTGTATAGTTAGTTAGACATTAACTTATTTCTCTGGAGTTCTATCCTGTTGCATCTGTGGGTTGATTGTAATTTGTAACAATGTCTCGATTCTCCCTAAAACAATGCTGGGGTCAAGGTCGTATGGCAACCCTAAAACTTGGATACCATATATTAACAGCCAAGTTGAGGATGCAATTATTAGAGCCTTCAAAAGTATGGATATCTTGATTTTCTTTCAATGTCTACTATTTTTTTTTAGTTGTAAGCTTTGTTTAAGTTAGATTCGTAAGATTGCATTTGTTTCTCTCCTGGTTTAGTCACTTATTTGATTGAAAATTGATAATTTTCTATTCGTTCAAGTGTTTTATCGAATAGGCAGTTGGTGTTGTTTGAACTCATAAAAGAAATTTCATCATACTACCGCTTTTTGAATATCGCCTTTTTTATAATTACTTGTGCCATCCATGTTCTTCTTCTTCTTCTTATTCCTAAGCAAGTTATAAATCCAAATCATTGTTATCAAATGTTACATATTTTTATCGTACAGTCACTCCTATCCCAACTTGTTCTAAATTTAGTTCATGTTAAATTACATTTTTTTTGTACATGTGTTTTGATACCCAAGCAAAATAAATTTGATATTATTTAATCAGTGTGTTTGGAATTTTCATATTACAGATTTTTTTTCTGTGCTAATTTGCTAAGATGCTCTTGGTTATTTCTTCTTGGCCCCCTTGTATGGTGGGATTTGTGAAAAATGACTTTCATATTTATCATTTTTAACCTGATGCATTCAAGGTTCAAGTGGAGATGGAAAGGGTTTTGAAGTTACAAAATATGGCCACGGGCGTGTTGCACTCATAGGATTTTCAAGGTTTTTCCTGTTCTTTTACATTAGTTATTTCTCTTAGTATTAGAATTGTAGAAAGGAGATACGTTAATTTGATATGAAATGAGACACCGGTCATATTTACATATGATATGAGTGGTTGAAGTTGATTTGAAAGTCTACACAATACTTTAGTTCTTTTTTCCCTTTTTCTTACTGCGTATAGTTTTCCTTTCCCATTTTTTGACTGTATCTCTCTCTCTAGGCATTACTTTCTTTCAACATTATAACACACTAGAAATTCCCCCAAATAAGATTATATAGCTTTTAAATACTCTTCATTTGATTCTTCAAGAGAGAATCGAGTTTGTAGAGAGGTTGAGAATTTGAAACTTTTAAAGATATTAACACAATATTCTCTTTGAATTAATTAGCAAAATATTATTATTAATCAATTTTATCAAGTCATTAAGAATTACAAAAGTTGGCAGAAGCTCAAACATTTGCATCTACTTAATTATATTGCCTTGCATAGTTTCTCAATTCATTTTGGTTTATATCATATAACCCTCTAAATTCATTGAATATTGGTATGAACATATCAATTTCAATGTGATTTGATAACCAAAGATAAGCTTCATTACTGTTTGTCATGATGAATCAATAGTAGGGAATAAATTTGGAAATGTCTTCTTCAAGTATAAGAAAGTGTCTAGTTTCCCTAGCCTATAGTAGAAAATAAATTTGAAACTGTCTTCTTCAAGTATCTGTCTCATAGTTTTATATCTTGTTTAATCTCTAATTGGTATGATTCATTTATTGTTAATTTCTTTTCACTCCATCTTCTCAGATTTTTCCTCTGTTAAACCTTCAAGATGGGGGCAAAGATGGTAAATCTTAAATTTGTTTCAAACTTGAACTTGTTAAGTTTATTAAAGTTGTTTTTATCCTTTGTTGTTTTAGTTGAGGTGGAGTATAGTCACAATCAACATGTTTCATTTGCGTTTTTTCTTATTGGTTGATTTAGTTTATTGGTGTTTGGCTTGGTTTTGGGGATATAAGTTGCTACTGGTTTAGGAATTGTAACACTTCTTATGTAAGTTTGGTTTGGAATTTAGTTAATTTTGTCATTTTGTTTCAAACTTTGAATATGTTAAATTTGTTAAGTTGCTTTGTTTGTCTATAAATTGGTTGCTTTTTTTTGTGAAATTTGATTTGCTTTGTTAACACATATTTGTATATAAAGTCAAACTTCGCACATTTAGGATTGATTTTGATATTGGAACAACATTTGAAACCCTCATTCTTATCTTGTGCTTAATCACAAAAACCTCTTTCACATGGTACTCACTTCTTTCTCCTTTCCTCTCATCATTTTCCTTTCCTGTTTTGTTGCAGATCTTCAGTTACACATTAGTAGTAGGAGACTGAGAAATTGGAATGATGGGATCTGAAGGTGAAGGTACAGAGGTGGAAGAAATTGAAGGTAAATTCTTCTTCTTTTTGCTCAAACAAACGAATCATCCATTCATTTGGTGTCCATTCATTATGGCTCTTTGGTATTTAACAATGTAGGAAGGAAGCTGCATTACATTAGAGAAAGGTATTTACAACATTAGATTCTAGATTTCCTCTAGGCATTAGTTTAGGGTCTTCAGTTACACCTAAAACCCTAAACTTGATTTCCTATTGGTCTTCCTTTGGACAGTAATCCTAAATCCTAAAAAAACTTGATTTCCTCTTGGCCTTACATGCAATTTTTGTTTTGTTTATTAAGGAATGGTTAGAAGTACATAATCATTGTGATGCAATTGTGGATGGAGCAAATGTTAGTCTTTATCAACATAATTTTGCAGATTCTAGATTTAATCTTTCTCAGGTTGTAAAGTATATTTTGGTCTTAGATAGCTAACCAAGCTAAACGATTGTGTAGATAGAAGCGATCGTTGAAAGTTGAAGACTGTGAATGCGTTTAGGATTTCTTATTTAAGTCTTGTATTAGGATCTTTTTTCATGTACTATTGTAGAATGTATATACAAACACAATATTAAGATTTCATTTTGTGTATACAAATGTAAAAGAAAAATATTGTAGTTTCTAAAATAATATTAATTTTATTGATTTGTTGGTATGAGAAAAAATATTTATTTACACGTACCCAATATTGGTTTATAAAAAATGAACAATAATGCAACAATTAAAAAAAATAAATTTATAAAAATAGATCCAAAAATAAGACTTTAATGTCAGTTTTAAAATAATAATTTATAAAAATAGATAAAAAAAAGACTTTAATGTCGGTTTTAAAACGACATCAAAGGCCAACCAACACTAAAGATCTTCAATAACACCATAAAAAATGTCGGTTTAAAAACAACATTAAAGCCTTTAATGTCATTTTTAAACCAACATTAATGAGGCTTTTAATATCGTTTTTAAACCAACATCAAAGCAACATTAAAGGTCTTTAATAACGCTAGTATAGATATCGGTTGCCAATTGACACTAAAGGTCATTAATGTCTGTTTTAACCCGACACTAAAGGCTAGATCTCTTGTAGTGTAAGGATCAATGGGAGTAAGTTTAATTATAATCCTTGTTCTATATGCTTACTTACAAGAGATCTGGTCATCTTGAGGTGATTGGATTTTCATATTCAAATTTTGCTAGATGTGTGGATACACAAAAATCCACTTTTGGCTATTTGTTCCTATTAGCTGAAGGATCAATTTCATGAAAATGTGCGAAGTAGTGTATTGTTGTTGCATCCACTATGGATGTTGAATTTGTAGTATGCTTTGAGGCTAAAATTCATGTTTTATGGCTATAGAACTTTATCATAAAACTTCGAATTGTCGACAGTATTGCCAAGCTATTGAGAATTTATTGTGATAATTCTGCATTAGTTTTCTTCTAAAAGAACGAAAAGTATTCTAAAGGTGCTAAACTTATAAAATTAAAATACTTTTACAAAATTAAAATACTTTGTTGTCAAAGAAGAAATTCAGAAACAAAGAGTGTCAATCAAATACATTAGCATTAAACTTATAATTCCAGATCTACTAACTAAAGGATTGCCACTAAAGATAATCAATGATCATGTTAAACGCATGGGCATTAGTAGATATCATTATTGAAATTAAGATTATGCTATTTGACACTTTGAGCTCATTTATTTATTGTTTCTGATTTTATCTCATGATTTTGTTCTTATGTTTAGTATATACATAAATGTATTATGTTAAATAGGACATCATCTTTGATAAAGACACTTATGTTTGACCGTTATTGATTATCTTATTATAGATCATGTTAATAGAAGAACTATTTCAGTGATACATGGAAAGGAATATGTTAATGCAATGATGTCTGACTGCCATGATATGTTATGAAGTCTAATTTTGCGCATTATGTCTATGAACGTATATGACAAATAATGTCAATGGGTTAAGTAGGAGAATGTTAGATTTATTTTGAATATAATATTATTATTAGTTTGGCCCACATGCATTATATGCTATTTTTTCTCTTTCTGACCTATTATTTTATTAGGTCCATTAAGTAAAAATATAATGTCCTAATTAAACATTATGAATGAGTGATGTCTATAAATAGAACCTAAGGTATTTATCCTCTCACTGTCTCATTAAGTAGTTCATTCTTCCCTATCAAAAAATCTAATTAAGTTTTAAAAGAATGCTAAATGAGATAAACACAATTCCTCAAGAAGATTGTTCATGGATCAAGGTATGTTATTCTTTAACTAAATTTAATTTGTAAAATCATAGTTCAAAGATCTTGACACTTATTGTTATATACAATGTTAGGGTTTTATTGTATAATCATGAAACTAAAGTTTACAATACGTCGAGTGGCACGAGACTTTGTACTGAGTGGAGCAGAATCGTTAGATCTGAGTGAACAAGCTGATTGGAGTCCAATATGGGGTTTGTTGACATTTGTGGGAACGTGAGCAAACTCAACGAAGCAGACGTCAAAGACTGTCGTCATATATGAGCTACAGGAATTGGGATTCAAAGTTATCAGATCTGAAAATCTTCAAATTGTCAACGTCTAATATACATTATTTGGTTAGAGTTTGTCAAGGTAAAGGCTGCAGCTGGTTGGAGGGTCTGATACCATGTGAATAATTTGATATATTATTGATAAATTGATATGTACATATAACAATTACATGCATGTCTAAAGCCATATGGGTAAATATATATATACACATATTGTAAAGTAAATAAGGTAAGTCTAAAGCCTAAATCAAGCCTCTAATTTAACCTACATTAGGATAGTTTATAACTCATAGTATGCAAATATGTTAACAGTTTTTTTTTTCAAAAATAGTAAACGTAATCTAATATGCAATTTTGCAAGTTTAACAACTCATGAATTCAAATGAAATAGATTTAACACCAATTCAACATTTTATGAATTATTATCTTTAGGAGGTTAAAAATCATTAAAACATATATGTCTATTACTGTTGGTCCTGCTGATTCATCCGGAGGACCATCCATAAAGGAGTAGGACTATCCGCAAGGGATGGGGGAAAGAGGACCTTCCGTAATTAACTGTTGGTCCTGTCCGGAGGAGTTATCCGTAGGACCATCCATTAGTTGGGTCCAGGTTCCGCAGTCCGCAGGAGTTATCCGTAGGACCATCCATTAGGA
>JBBPDI010082468.1:0-13604 GCA_037974545.1 Cucumis variabilis
TCCAAATCTTGCTTCTAGATCTTCGATCTAAGAGGTAATCTAATCCTAACTTTCTCTTGGTTGATCTAAATTTGTATAATAATAAGATGTTAGTTTCTTATTTTAAAGGTTCTTGCTACGTTAATAGCTTGGCTCTTTTGATTGAGGATTAGGATTGCCTTATCATTTGGTATCAGAGAATAGGTTGCATCTTTGTGGCCTGCTCTAGGACTGATTGATCTTTCTTTCTTGTAATCTTTTGATTCTTGTTTTGAATTTCATCTTATCAATTCTTGTCTTTCCATCAATCGTTCTTCATATCTTCCTCCTACCTCAACCTTATTACGTCTTACATATTGAAAAAAAACTAGAAGGTTGTGAAGAAAAGTATAAAAAAAATAAAGAAATTAGAAAAGTTGAGAAAAAAAATATTCTTCAATTATTCATACAAATTGTGTGATTAATCTTGAGTTTGTAATAAAAATGACATGATTGAGTTATTAAATTTACTCTTCTATGTTTCTACCATTACCTAGGTCAATTGCATGATCATTTGAATGTCTTTTCACCTTCCTATCATTAATTGTTAAGGACTTCCAAATCTATCTCTTCCAAACTTCTTTCATTTTCTTCTCTATGCAAATTAAGGAATTTTACTTCGTGCCCTTCAACAAACTTTTAGATCCATACCTTATCTTCAACTTCCAAGAAGGTTAGTTTGTCAAATTCATTTATTAAAATCTTTCTATTTGCAAATCAATTTCTATGTTCAGTTTCATCAGAAAATTGTGTACTTTCTTAGTTGTTTGAACCTTTCATTTGTTTTATTCTTTTTTGTGGTTAGCTTCATAATTATCTTGTGTTTCTTATATTGAATAGCTCACTATTTCAAGGTTGCATAGGCCCACCCAATATTATCATTTAGCTACTTTCCCAAATAGCCTACCTTTTGTGTGTAAACAGGAGTGTTCCGAGTGAACAATTAGTGAGTTTTGTGTGTGAGGTCCCTTTTAATCTATTCACTATGAATCAAGAAACGGAAAATGATGGAAGATAAGTGAATGTAGGAGGATAGAAGCACAATGAGGAGCAATTGTTCGTTTAACACAAGTAATTAATAGCCTAACAGATCGATTAGATAGGATGGAGGTTGCATTAAGGAATCGTCACCAAGGGGAAGTCTTGAACGAAGGAGTTGAAAATGAAGAGGATGAGGATAATGAAACCTTTTTAGTCGGATAAAATCCAAGAGGGAGAAAAGTGTTAGGCCAAGGTAGAAGAAGAGAAAGAAGAGAGAGAAGGGCCATGTTACCAGAAAGAAGGGTTGAAAGGGAGTACCAAAATGAAAGAAGAGAAGAAAGAGGGATAGGAGGAGTGAAGCTCAAAATTACTATATTTCACGGGACAACAGATGCAAAGGAATATTTGCAATATGAGAGCAAAATTGAGCATGTTTTTTAATGTCATAATTTTAGTGAAGAAAGGAAAACGAAGCTTGTTGTAGCTGAATTTGTGGATTATGCAAGTGTTTGGTGGACATCATTGAAACTTGAATGGAGAAAGAACTATGAAGAGCCAATTGAAACTTGAGAGGAATTGAAAGCCCTAATGTGGAGGAGGTACATTCCTAAGCACTACATTTGAGAATTCAAGCAAAAGCTTTACTCTTCACAACAAGGATCCAAAAGTGTGGATGACTATTATAAGGAAATGCAAACCCTTATGAATAAACCAATATTGATGAAGATGAAGAGGATACAATGGCAAAATTCCTTGGTGGAATGAACCGAGAATTGGCCAACCAAGTGGATAGACAAACTTACTTTGACATGAAAGAGTTATTACATCTTGTTGTCAAAATTTAAGGGCAATTAGCTTGGGAGAAGATACACTTTAAAAGGTATGTTTATTCTAAATCTACTTCTTTTTCTACTACTACTTGTCAAAAGAATTCAAATAGTGGAAAGGTGAATTTCAAACCTAAAGGAAAGATTGAGTTTGAAAAGAAAGATAAGGCTGAGAGCTCCAAGAATAAAGAAAAATGGATGGATTGAAGGAGGTTTGAGAAAAGAGTTGAGACATAAAATGTTGGAAATGCCAAGGGATTGGACATATTGCTCATGATTGTCCAAACAAAAGAACCATGATCATTAAAAATGGTGAAGTTTTCACTGATGAAGAAGAAAGTGGGGAAGATGAGCTAATTGAAGAAGAAATTGAAGAAAATGAAGAAGAACTAGAAGATGGGAGTAAATTGGCACTTGTTACAAGAAGACTTCTTAGTGTTCAAGTTAAGAAAAATGATATTGAAGACCAAAGAGATAACTTTTCCACTTAAGGTGTTTAGTTAATGGGATTCCTTGTAGTCTTGTAATAGACAATGAAAGTTGCACAAATGTTGTTAGTACGTTTCTTATCAAACAATTGCAAATTCCAACTCAACATCATCCTAAGCCTTACAGGCTTCAATGGCTCAATGATAGGGGAACAATGAAGGTGGTTTCTCAAGCTTTGATTTCTTTCACCTTGGGAAAGTATAAAGATGAGGTCCTATGTGATGTGGTACCCATGCATACTGAAGATATTTTGCTTGGGCGATCATGACAATTTGATCGAAAGGTTTTGTATGATGGGTACTTGAATAGGTATTATTTTACAAAAGATGGAAAAAAAACAACTCTTGTTCCTTTATGTTCAAAGGATGCATTTTCTGATCAACTAAAGTTAGAGAGAAAAAGGAAAAAAATTGAAGAAAAAGAATTGAGAGAAAAAAAAGAGGTGAGTGAAAAGTTAGATAAAAATCTACAAGAAAAAAAGAGGAGTGAAAAGTGAAAAGCAAAATGAAAAAAAGGGAGGTAAGGTGAGTTATTTGGCAAAAGTGAAAGAAGTGAGGAGGGAAATATTTTCCCAAAAATCAATCTTTGTACTTATGTATAAAGAAGGGTATTTGGCTTCTAATGTTAACCGCTCACCTTTGCCTAGTGTGTTTTAATCTCTTTTACAGGAATTTGAAGATGTATTTCAAGAAGAAACTCCTAAAGGATTACCACCTATTAGAGGTATTGAGCACAAGATAGAGTTCATTCTTGGGACCACCATTCCAAATAGACCAGCCTATATAGCAAACCAAACTGAGACAAAAGAAATTCAAAGGCAAGTGGAGGAGATCATGGAGAAGGGATATGTATGCAAAAGCTTGAGCCCATGTTCTGTACCAATTTTATTAGTGCCAAAAAAGGATGGGACTTGGCGCATGTGTGTGGACTGTAGGGCCAACAACAAAATCACTGTAAAGTATCGTCATCCTATTCCTAGACAAGATGATATGCTTGATGAATTGCATGGTTCATTTTCTTTACAAAAATTGATTTAAAGTCTAGATATCATCAAATTAGAATGCATAAAGGGGATGAATGTAAAACTGCCTTCAAAACTAAATTTTGTTTATATGAATGGCTTGTTATGCGTTTTGGTTTAACTAATGCTCCTAGTACATTTATGCGTTTGATGAATCATGTTTTAATAGAATTTTTGAGAAAATTTATTGTTGTTTATTTTGATGACATTTTGATTTATTCAAAGACTTTGATTGATCATGAAAAGCATGTTAGGGCAACCTTAATTACACTTAGATAGGAGAGACTTTATGCTAACTTAAGCAAGTGTAATTTTTGCATGGAAAAGGTTAACTTTCTTGGCTTCATAGTAGGTAAAAATGGAGTCGAAGTAGATGAAGAAAAAGTTAAGGCAATTAGTGAATGGCTAACACCCAAAAATGGAAGTGAGGTTAGGAGTTTTCATGGTCTTGCTAGTTTCTATAGAAGATTCATAAAGGACTTTAGTACTATAGTTGCACCATTAAATGATTTAGTGAAAAAGCATGTTGCCTTTGAATGGAGAGAAAAGCAAGAGAAAGCCTTCAAAGAACTTAAAGAAACATTGACGAATGTACCATTATTTGTTTTGCCTAATTTTGATAAAACATTTGAAGTTGAGTCTGATGCAAGTGGGTTGGGCATATGCTATTTTGATGCAAGAGGGGAAGCCTTTAATGTATTTTAGTGAAAAACATAATAGGGAAAGTTTGAACTACCCTACTTATGATAAAGAATTGTTTGCTCTAGTTCATGCCTTGCAGGTATGACAACATTACCTATGGCCAAGAGAATTTGTAATTCACACTGATCACGAAAGCTTGAAGCACCTTAAGAGACAAAGCAAACTGAATCGCAATCACGCAAAGTGGATTGAATTCATTGAAACATTTCCCTATGTAATCAAATATAAGCAAGGTAAAGACAATGTAGTAGCCGATGCTTTGTCAAGATGGTACAATCTCTTTACTTCTCTTAGTGCAAAAATTCTTGGATTTGAACATGTTAAGGAGTTATATAGAGATGACACTGATTTTGGAATGATTTATTCATCTTGTCTTGATGGAAAAGTTGTTGATGATTATTATGTGTTTTGTGATTTTTTGTTCAAGAAAAGTAAGCTTTGTGTTCCTAAGTGTTCTGTAAGAGAATTACTTGTTAAGAAGCTCATGGGAGTGGATGAATGGGGCATTTTGGAATTCACAAAACCTATGACATGTTACATGAACATTTCTTTTGGCCTAAAATGAAACATGATGTTCCTAAGGTTTGTAGTCAATGTTTTAAATGCAAAGAGGCTAAATCTAGATCATAACCTAATGGATTTTATACTCCCTTGAATGTGCCTAATGAACCTTGGACTGACATCTATGAATTTTGTTCTTGGTTTTCCACGGACTAAAAAGAGCAAGGATAGTATTTTTGTTGTTGTGGACAAATTTAGTAAAATGACACATTTTATACCATGTAACAAAACTAATGATGCTAAGCATGTGGCTGACTTGTTCTTTAGGGAGGTTGTAAGGTTGCATGGAATTCCTAAAACTATTGTTAGTGATAGGGATGTAAAGTTTTAAAGCAATTTTTGAAAAATGTTGTGGGGTAAGTTGGGAATAAAGTTGTTGTTTTCAACTACATGTCATCCTCGAACTGATGGGCAAACCGAAGTGGTTAATAGAAGTTAGGGTAACTACCATTCATAGCTTAAGAAGTTAGGGTAACTACCATTAATTTAAGAAGTTAGGGTAACATGTCATCCTCATTTGTTTTAATTAAGAAGTTAGGGTAACTACCATTAATAGCTTAGTAATAAAGATGGTGGTTTGAAGTTGGTTGTTAGAAGTTAGAAAAGCATAGTTAATGTTATCTTTTGACTTTCGATATTTTCATTAATTAGGGTAGAACTTTTACAAGGCTATATAATGCCTTATCCTTTCATTTGTAAGAACAAAACTTTTGATGAATGTTATTTGAATCTCAATTTGAGAATTTTTCCTTAATTTGCAATTCTTGAGATAGAATGCATGCGAGCCATTCAATCTAATCTTGATCAAGTTTGATTGTGAAATGACTCAATTTAGAACAAGATTTCTAAATCTTGCTTCTAGATCTTCAATCTAAGAGGTAATCTAATCCTAACTTTCTCTTGGTTGATCTAAATTTGTATAAGGAGGTGTTAGTTTCTTATTTCAAAGGTTCTTGCTACGTTAATAATTTGGATCTTTGGATTGAGGATTAGGGTTGCCTTATCATAAGGTAAGACCAAGCGAGTTGGACATGCATTTTAAATTAAAAGAGCTTAGTATTGTGCACAAGGACGCGTGTGACCAAGGAAGCACGTGATAAGCTCTGCACATACGAAGGTTGTGTGAGACGCATTGGGCATGCGAGATTGCCAGGCGAGACTCGTGAAGCACGTGGAGCAAACCTCTTATGAGGTTAGCATGCGGCGGCCCTGCCTAGGCCATGCACTTGTGTGCGTGCACTGTCGCCCACCCCTTGCGTGTCAGCCATGCCATTTTGTTGTTTTTGAGTTGTTTTTTATATTTTGGGAAATTTTAAGCATAGTTTTGAGGATTTTTTTATTAAAGAAAATTATTTCCAGTTATTTCAGGTCATGAAGAGATCAGGCAAGTTTATAAGCTAAGGTTTTGAGCTACGATATGTCAGTGATAAAATGAATTTAAAGTTTATTTGTTAATCTAATTATCCATCAAATGTTTTGAAGCATGCTTTGATGTATGAACTACTTGAGTTTATTGATTTAGCAAAATGTTTCCATAGTATGAGATTCAAAATGTTTGTTAAGTATATTTTATGTTAAGTATTTAAGTAAAGAATGATTTTAGAATATTTTAAACTATACCCTATGATGTATATATATAACAACCCTTTGGGGGATATGGCTTGTGAATAGAGGTTCCTTTAATAAGCGTATTCAGTAGATACCTAATTTCCATCACTTGGACAGATTAATGAGATGAAGGTCTATATCACGACCCTACCCCAACGTTACATCTTTCAAAAATATTTGAATCAGGAAATGAGTAAACTTTTTTTTGTCTTTCCTTCAAAGTTAAGCGACATCTCTCACCTCCATCGTCTTTCTTTTCAGCTTTCACTTCCTTTCTTTTAGAAAACTTTAGCAGGATCGTGTTTACGACGATAGATTCCTTTACGACACTCTTCACTATCTTTTTGGCACTTTTCACTATCTTTTCGGCACTCTTCATCTCTTTCTTGTTTTTCTTTACTTCAGGAACAAGAAAATCCTTAGTTCCTTTGCTGATAATGTTCAACTTCGTATCATGAGCTCAAGTTGTCAATTCTTCTAACGTGCGAGACTTTATTCTCCATTGATAACTTATAAAAATACAAGTTGTTATAGCCTTTTTAGTAGAATAATGTGGCTAAAACGTAGAGTAAAAGTGTCAAAACACATAAGTTATGTTGAAAATACATAAATATTGCCAACAAGAGCTTAGCTCACCTGTATGTATCTGTGGATAGGAGGTCCCGGGTTCAAATCTCCGTCCTTGCATTTATTACAATAGCTTTCCAAAAAAAATTCATAAATATTTAAAATTGTACTTTACATAAGCCTTTATGCATGTTTTACTGTATTAGACTAGGCAAAAAGACAAAATAATCATGCAAAAAAACTTGTCTAGCGACCAACCATCTCTATGCGAGAATCTACATCAACACGCAAGAAAGTAATCACTAAAAGACAAGAATGGCGAAAAGACAAAATAATCATGCAAAAAGACTTGTCTAGTGACTAACCATCTCTATACGAGAATCCACATCAACACGCAAGAAAGTAATCACTAGAAGACAAGAATGGTAGTTGGAGTTGATGTGTGAGTTGACAAAAGCTGCAACTGGCACTAATAGAAGAATAGAAGCTTTTCGCCTAAAGTACCCTATATAAAACCTCCATTCCTACCAAGTAAAAGAGCCAACCTGAATGGACCAAATCCTAGAGAATGGCAGAAAGGACTAGCCTTTCCGCCGTCTGTAAAGAAAACTCTTCTTCTTCTCCAATCAGTCTGTAAGTGAGATCTTAGAGTTTGAGTGAGAAGAAGTCCATCTCCCTTTCCCCCTAACTTGTAATGTCATTTCTTTTACTTCCACTTTTCTATTTCTTCACATTGTATATGTTTATATTGTACAGTGATCGAAGGCCTACATTCTTAAATACAATGTATATTTATACCTTTTCAATCTATTCATCTCTTTACTATTCATTTGTCCTTGTGTTATTTGTAGTTTAGGTTTGTCATATGTTCTTGATAAGAAGTGTTGCTTATATTTCTTATCGCCTTAGTTAAGCTATTTCCATCACTTGATCGGTGTGTATCGCCAACTACCCGAGAGGGCAAGTAGCAAGGATATACCTTGACGAGATAACTTCCCTCATTTGTATTCCGATAGGTGAACAAGTGTGGTCATTAGGCATCGAGAGGTTGCTGCCCTTAAATAGGAAGCTCTATAAGTCATGTAAGTAAACTCTTCAAGATATACCTTGTTTAGCTAGGTTTGGTCACTTGAATCTCGATAGGAAAGCAAGTGTGGAGTTTAAAGACTCCAAGAGAAGTTCGCTTTAATCACAAACTAGTTAACCAAGTTATATCGCATCACGCTTATCACATATCTTAATCGCCTTATAATGCGTAGGCATTCCTTCACATCCTTCTCTCATACAAGTTAGTTCACTCCTATCTCGCATCCATCTCAATGACTCTTTATAGATTCTCTAGACGTACATAAATAGTTATAGTTTAAAGTCTCATTCTATTTATATCTTTTCATTATTCTTTTTTACTGCCTGACTGAGAAGTAGACTCTAAAACTAAGTATTGATATCAATTCTATGTGTTCAACCCTAGATCATCCAAGAAAACCTATCGTTTCGCTTATACTTGGGCAAGCAATAAAAAAACTTGTACTGAACAAGGACTTAGCTATTGCGCGATGGAAAGATACATAGTGAGTATCTTGTATGTGGTGATCATGTTCAATGACTTTTTGCTTGGACTAAATACAATTCTATATTTTTTACATATTGAGTTTGAATAAACAATCACCACCTACAGGATGTAGAGAAGTCTCTAGTGAATAATTTGGGTGCACATCTCTATGGCAACATTTCAATGAGTCAATCCTTACAGTTAAGATTCAGAGCTCTCTATCAGTTGATGTAGTCGATGACGTTGTTTTGTGTTTGTAAGCTTCATCAATGAGTCAATCCTTATAGTTTAGATTCGGTGCGTCTGGTGTTGTAGAAGCGATTTATGAAATCTCTTTCTAGTTATTCCCAAATGTCAATCACTCCAGGCTCCAAGTTTGTTTACCACTCAAAAGCATTCCCTTTCAAGTTTTGAACGAATTGCCTAACCAACCGGTCTTCTCTTAATCCTACATTCTCACATGTTTTGACAAAGTGGGCAATGTGTTTCTTCGAGTTTTCCTTTCCATTGAACTGCAGGAATTTTGGAGGTTGGTACCCAAGTGGCATTCTTAAGTTGATTTTTTTAATATGTCTTAGAGTACATGAAAGAAGTCTGTGACGAGCCTTCATACTAAGCTCTGATGGAGTTTGTGATCATATCCAGTAGATGTTGAACTGAAAAGGAAGCAACAAAAGTTTATTGTTGTTGTGGTTGGTTTTCTTTTCTTGGACCACATCCTTCCTTTGTCATCGGCTTTCAGAACAAAAGTTTGACTTGACTCAACAGTTTTACGAGTCTGTATTTACTCTCTTAAAACAATGATTTTGTGGTCTTGTTCCTCAATAGCTTTCATCAATAGATTATTTTTTCTCACCATCTCTGTCATGACAGCCTCGACCGTTACACCATCCATCATGACAAACATCACGTCAGGGTATGCTTCCCTTTTTGACCTGATAGAGGCATAATCAAGGTTATCGTACAAGGGATTTTCCTTGATGACAATTCCAAATTTAGGAGACTCCATTAATTGCTTAAGGATGCTTTGCGCGGAGAGAAAACCTTGATCCTACTCCTGGATCATCCTCTTTGAACGATTGCAGGTGATAGGTCCCATGTAAGTGTCGCTTGCAATAGAAAATTCCAATGTAACTTTCTTTGGTGCCATCAGTTTGCTTGTACATTTGGATGACAAGAGAGAGATGGGAGGTTGGCAATTTGTTCACATGAGGTTTTTGGAGAAACGCGCTTCGTGGAGTTAAACTTGTGTTGATGTTGATTATGATGTGAAGTGGTTTATTCTTTAGTATTTGATCCTCTGATTCTCTCTCAATTGAATGTCTACACTTGACTTGAGAAAGCGGAGCATGTGATGTTCTTGAAGTTAGAATCTTAGAAGAAAACTTGTATCTTCAAAGGAACTTAATCTTCGATGGAGGTTGACTTCAAGAGTTAGAGTCTTTTGGTTCTTTGGAAATTCTATAAACCTTCTAGAGTAGAATTTTTTATCTCCTTTAAATGAAGAAAATTTCTCTATTTATAGAGTACTCTGGTGGATTTTATGTGCTTGAGCTTTATTGGTCCATGAATTAAACCTATAAGCTCAATCACACGGATTTGAGTCATACTTAGCATTTTGGCTAAATTAAGCTTTTTTTTTTTTTTTGCTCAATTGAACTTTAGTCCAAATAAATAATATTTAATTGGACCAGAATAATTAACTTGATCCAACGATCATGATGAAAACATATGGCATCATTAGAATTGGCCAACTTATGTCTTCAATTTCAATTTGGGACACATGTCAACTTTTAATTAGTCTCAAATTCAATTATTTGCACTTTTTGCTGTTGATTTGGTAAATGGCGTGGTAATTTGTGATTGGTCCAAACTTTCTCGTTTAACAATGGATTTTTTTAATAATTTTATTTTTTAAAATATTGTCAAAAATAGGGTTGACAAAGAAATATTGTAAAAAGTAGGGTAGTAAAGTCGTGTGTCCGAGCCACAACTAGGTTAAGCCGTGCAACCGATACATGACTCAAACTTTATAGTCAAGGATCGAGTCCATAAATCAACGTTGAAGTTGTGTACTCGATACATGATGCCGCTTAGTTGTATGTCCTGTGTGAGTCGACACTACCATGTTGTTTGGTATGCACGGAGTCGTATATCGGGTACACAACTTCCCCAACTTCAAAACCTACATCCTTTTTCGTAAAAGCATAATGTTTCTGCCTTATTTTGGTTTTGGTTTTCTATTGCTAAGCCTCTCTCCTTTCCATCGTTGTCATCGTCTTCCCCCTCTTCCTCATTGTTGTACCATTTGTCATTCATTGCTTAGGAGTTCTAATGTAAACCTTGAACCATAAGGAACTTAGATACTTTTATGAACTTGAACGGGGTTTGGTTTTAAATGATGTTAATACAAGGAGGTGTGTTAGTTTTGTGTGTCATGGTAAGTGGAAAAAGGGAAGGCTAAGTTGTTAAGGTTAAAAAAAGAAGTTAAAGAGGTGAATTTGAAAAAGAAGAGAAAATTTGGCTAAGTATGGAAGTTTGTGTTTTGGCTTTGGATTAGGCGTTTATATGTTTTGTTAGGCAGCAAAAGAACGATAGAGGTTATCTTCGCATTATGTGTGTAGCCAAGAAGGACAAAGTGAACCTCTAAGCATGGGTGTTTGGCTAAAGACTAGACGAGAAGGATACCTTGAGAGGTCATCATGCGTTAATCTTGGCGAGAAAGAATCCTTAGAGGTTAGGTTGGCAATGAGAGGCTAGGTGAGGAAGGCATGACAATGCGTTTGGAGGTTTGCTACAAAGCAAGAGAGGTTAGTTTGGCTTTAACTTGGCATTTTGGCATGTCTTTGGACATTAGATGTTTTGGTTAGGTAAGAAAACGAAGAGGTGGAGTCGATCAAGTGGATTACAGGTGTCTTGCATGCTTAATTAAGTTTCGGCTGAAGGAAGTGTCAATAAAGTTTAATTCAGACTTTAGTATAAATAGGTCACTTTGGATTAACATTTCTCTCAAACCACTAGTTCATTTTGGCTGAAATTAATCTCAAAAGTTTATAAATTAAGTTTATTTTCTAAGTTAGGGCTGCCAAACAAATTTAAGAAAGGGAAGGTTGAGTTTGAGTTGAGAGAGGAGAGAAAGGTCATTCTTAGGAGAAATCTGAGCAGTGTTCACCTCCGGAAAGCTACAGAGTTCATCACGAAGAGTATTTGGTTGAAATTTTGAGGTAAGAAAAATAAGACAATTTAGAGTAACTTTATAAAAGAAATTATTTTTAGTTGAGTTCTGGATTTTAAGTTATAAAACTCTAAAGTAGAAGTAAGATTCTGGCTGAATTTGAGTTTCTGAGCAAGAGAGGTTTATGGCCGAGTGTTAGGGGTTTTGTTAGGTGAGTTGGGCATGAGTTTTGGGTTAAGAGAGGTTAGTGTGGCATTTTAGACTAATGTTGGACGCATAAGATGCGCAAGAATGCGTGCGACTAAGAAAACACGCGACAAGCCCTACACGAAGGCCATGCGAGATGCATTGGGCACGCACGAGATGGTCCGCGTCCTGCATGAGGTGTGCGTGGGCAATGCCCCTTGTGAAGTTAGCAGCGGCTAGCCTGTCCAAGCCATGCGCGCGCATGCAGCCTCTGTCGCCCACCCCCTATATGCCGACATGTAAAATGGGTGTTTTGAGGCCTTTTTTTTTTTTTTTGAGAAAATTTTAAGCAAAGTTTGAGATTTTCATGGCAAAAGGGAATTAATTGGAGTTATTTTCCATTATTTCAGGACAAGAAGAAATTGTGCAGGTCTACAGACCAAGGGTTTAAGCTCAGCAATGTGGGATAAAATGAGTTTAAATTAATTTCTAAATCTTATCATTCATCAAATGTTTTTATGCATACTTTAATATATGAATGTTTGAGTTTACCGATTTATGAGAATGCTTTAAGAAGTATTAAAGTATGTTATTTAGAAATAATTCCAAAACATGTATTTATGGTTAATTCTATTAATATTTGCAAGCCATGTTTTATAAGTATACTTGAATTCTGATATAGTAAAGTTTACCGTTTGAGAAAGATATTTGAAGTGCATGAGTTTAATGAGAATGGTTTAAAGAGAAAACCATGGTACTCTATATACCGAGTTTTGGACGGTCAATGTGCACAGAAATTCAGGTGTAAAGGGTTGAGCTGACCACTTAGTCGCTACCACTGAGTTCAGACATGATATATGATCAGCGCTCTACTATCTTGATCGAGAATATAGATCAAACACGGTAGGTCGAGCTAGTTACTACCGTGACCAAGTTTTCTGGGTATAGAGTATACATAAATAAAAGAGTATTTGAAAGACAAGAAAGAGTTTAGTTTAAAGAAATTATAAAAAATTTATACTTATGCAAGTTTTATGAAAAAGATTAAAGTTATTTTTGTTTTAAAATATGTTTTATAAAATCATCACTTACTGGGCTATTTAGCTCACCCTTTCCAAATGTTTTTCCACTTTTCAGGTAGAGGTCATAATCTGCAAGTCTAATCATTGTCTCCAAGTCTGTTTTGCAAAAGTTATGAGTTTTTTAGTTATTGATGGTCAATTTTAGTTAAACCTTATCATGTACATGGTTTTGCATAAGGTTAAGTGTAGTTGTTTAATTTATGTTTGGTCTGCAATTATAGTTTGTAATCAATGGCATCTAGCCTCGACTACTTTTTAAAATATAAGTTTGTTTAAGTTTGTTCTCTTAGTTTTTGCTGCATAAGTCTTAAATTACTTAAGTTTTTTAGCATTGTAAAATTTCAGTAGTTAGGGTCAACTAATGTTGTTAAAAAAGGAAGCAATTTCGGTTGGCTTTGCACCACATCTCGGGTTGAGCAAGCAGGTGCTCGAGGTGGGGTGTGACATCTAAGGTATGATTATTTTCTCTTTTGAACATATATTTTAGTTTGTTGAATTTATAGTTTTTTTTTTATAGCGTGAATGTATTTGGATGATTTTGTTTATATAGTATAAATGTACTTGTTTGATTTTATGGCTTGACGATGTATATTTTAGGGCTTGATGTATTGATTGTACTTTTGTAAAAGGACATTGCATTGTTTTATAGAAGTGTGGGCTTATGAATTGATATGAAATTTTTTAAAACAAAAATAGAAGTGTGGACATATTTTAGAATGAAAGACTATTTAAATTTAGGGGGTTTTATGTAGATGTACTTTAAATGCAATTGGAGATTATATTTGGATTTTGACTAATTAGACAAGTAGAGTTTGGATTTTGGTATTGAATTACT
>JBBPDI010082496.1:0-29988 GCA_037974545.1 Cucumis variabilis
ATATATATATATATATATATATATATATGGATGTAGGAATGATGATGATTGTAGATTTTGCTTGAGTAAAGTGTGGATGTGAACTTATTGATTGTCGTTTAGACTGGGTGTAGGTGATAATAAAGCATGGCAGTGTACTGGTGAAGAGGGGTGTTATGAATATATAGCTTGTTTGACTGATGTGTCGATATGTTACTGACTGACATTGGGCTAAATTGGAATAGGTTGATTGTTAGGGTATTAAGTGAAAGTTTTACATGTTGAGGTAGTTGAATTGTATTATGAATGACTGATAAGATGTTTAAAATGGACCAAGGGGAGAATTGTTAGTTCTTCTATTGGGTATTATGCCTTTCAGGTGTCCTATGGGATCACCGCTTATTGAGCATCCTTTTGGAGCATTATACTGATATGTGTTTCTGTAGAACACTAGACTGATTTATGCGCCCTTTGAGGTGTTAGACTGATAATGTGTATCCCACGGGATCACAGGACTGTGACTGTGCAGGGTACCCCAATAGGAAGTTAACAGTTTATTTTTCCCCTAACTGGACTAGTAGTGGGTCTCTTATTGAGTATGGTTATACTCACCCTTTCATGTTTAACTTTTTCAGGCAAAGGTAAAAAGCAGGCAGACAGACGAGGGACAAGAAGGAGATGTGATTACCATAGGGGAATGTTCTTCAAATGCTTCCGCTTTATGTTTTCTTTTTTTCCTTAGTACATGAGACTGTTTAGAAATTTTTGTGATTAAACTGAGTTTATGAACTATTGTTTTGTAAAATGTACCTTTAAAATTTTGGTTATTTGAAACAGGGTCCGAACTTAAGTTTTTCTTCAATGGTATGGTTTCAAATAAATTTTACTATGTTTTGTGTCAATCAAAGTGTCTTGTCAAAGTTAATGACTTCGACTTATATCGAAAAGTTGGGTCGTTACAAAGGAAGACCACATCAAGAATCATCAACAGTATAGTAAACTAGTATTAAGTGAGATTTCTAAAGATGCTACAGATATACCTAGTTCATCAACTAAAGTAATTGATAAAACTTGAAAATCTGGTCAATCGCATCTTTCTCAAGAGTTGAGAAAGCGTCGATGTAGTGGGAGGTTTGTTCATCAGCCTGATAGCTACTTGGATTTAATAGAAACTCAACTCGTCATATCGAATGATGGTGTAAAGGATCCATTAACCTATAAACAGGCAGTGAACGATGTAGATCGTGACCTTTGGATTAAAGCCATGAACCTCGAAATGGAATCTATGTACTTCAATTTTATCTGGACTCTAGTGGATCAACTAAATGATATAAAACTTATTGGTTGTAAATAGATCTACAAGAGAAAACAAGACCAAGCCGATTAGATGCAGACTTTTAAGGCTCGACTTGTGGCAAAATGTTATAGCCAAAGAGAGGGAGTAGACTGTGAAGAAACGTTCTCTCCAGTTGCTATACTCAAGTCGATTAGAATACTCTTGTCCATCGTCAGTTTTTATGATTATGAAATTTGGCAAATGAATGTCAAGAAAACATTTCTGAATGGTAATCTTAAGGAGAGTACCTATATGACTCAACCAGAGGGGTTTATAGAACAAGGTCAAAAACAAAAAGTTTATTAGCTTCTAAAATTTATTTATAGTTTGAAGCAAGCATCTATCAAATATTATGGCTTTGAGCAGAATGTTGATGAACCTTATATTTACAAAGGGTTTTCAATTCCATTATAACATTCTTAGTTTTATATGTCGATGATATTCTACTCATTGGGAATGATGTGAATAATCTTAATGACATGATCAAGGAATAGATATCTACACAATTACAAATGAAAGATTTGAGAGATGCACAATATGTTCTCGAAATTCAATTGTTCGAAACCATAAAAACAAAACACTAGCCATGTCTCAAACATCTTATATGGAGAAAATGTAGTCAAGATATAAGATGCAAAATTCCAGAAAGGGTCTGTTGCCGTATAGATATGGAATTTATTTGTCAAAGGAACAATGTACTAAGACACCTCAAGAAGTTGAGGATATGAGAAATATTCCTTATGCTTCTGTTGTTGAGAGTTTGATGTATGCAATGTTATGTACTAGACCTGACTGTTGGGAGTTTATAGTATTCATATGTTTATTATACTCATATGAAATTTGGTCTCTCATGATTAAATTCAACATTGTTTGATCTCATAAAAAGTTTTAGTCTAAGTGGGAGTTTGTTGTAATTTATGTCCTAAAACTTGTAGTTTCTAATCATATTTTATTCAATAAAGTCGTTATTGATACTATAATCTTAAACAAATAAACTAAGGACTCAAGGCTATTATTAAGTAAACTTAAACTTTATGTACAAACATAAAAGTGGATCAAGTTTGAGTATATAGCCTAAACAGTGTATACACTACTACAAAAACAGCATTACTTGACGCCTGCAGTTTTGATATACTTGACAGTTTTTATTAAAATTGTCAAGTAAAATAAAAAATGTCAAGAATAGAAAAAAGTGGAAAAATGCTTAAACTTAAAAAAAAAAATCAATACTTAACAGGTCGAAAGTGTCTAAGTTTTAGTTTTATTTACTTAATATTTTTTAAAGGTAAAGAACTATCTATTTTTAAACAATTTTTTCTCTTTTAGTCTAAAAAAATTCATCCACAAATTTTTCTTTCCTTTCTCCGGCCATGATCGTTCTAACTTTTCCAAATTTCTTAAGTATCCCAAATTTCCCATTGCCCTAGTTTCGTGATTTTCTACCACCCAAGGAAGAACAAGGTACACCTTCACCAATTTCTTCTTCTTCTTTTATCTCTTTCCCTCTTCTTCCCTTTTTCTTCTTCTTCCTCTACTCTTAGATGGTGGATTTCCAGCTTCTTTTTATCGATCATCCTTGTGGCTCTTCTTGCAAATTTTAGAGATGGAAGTCAAGTAGGAGTTCTGGAATTATGCTCAACTACTTTGTTTTATTCCGTTAATTTTCCTGTTTGCGCTTTCGATTTATGAGAAGGTGGGTAGTTTTCGTTGTTCGTAATGGCTTGGCCGATCCTCTTCTCCATGGAAAGTGCTTCGAGTATGAAGAAGACAAGAGGAACACGGCTTATGAGAGGGCAAATCTTCTGCAAAGGGTTACCTTCTCATGGATCAATCCCCTTTTTGCTTTAGGATACAAGAGACCCCTCGAATATGGTGACATACCAAATGTTTGTAGAAATGATTCTACCAAGATTGTACCCAATTCCTTCATGGAGAAGCTAAACTTCGTAAGGAAAAGAATGGGGACGAAGAACCATCAATCTACAAGGCACTCTTTTTGTTTAGCAATGTTGCTTGGTTCTAAACATTCTTATATTGGACATCTTTAGTACTCTTAATCATGGCAGAAGCTTATACAGAAAGTTAGCAGAAGCTTCATCGATATCTGTATTCCATCCCTTCTAACATAATCTTCATACATACATACATACATATATATATATATATATATATATATATATATAGACACTTATATTTTTTGTTGTTTTGTGGTCGATCATATAATTTTATGGACACAAACTTAGAGCATATTAACTTTACTGGGCACAGGAAACATTTTTTATGACTGGTGTAGAACAACTACAGGAGAGAGTGCTTGCAAGGAAAGAGTGGACTTTATCTCGGTACGTTGGTATATTAGTGATACGTCGGAGCTTTATTTACCATAGATTTATTTGAGAATTCCATCATATTACAATTTTACTTAGCTAATCTCTTCTACTATGTTTAATAACTATTTTAATTTTAGTTTTTGAAGATTATTATCTAAAGTGCTTTCAAAGTTTGAGTCAAATTTTGAACTCAAACTTTGAAAGCTGTTTCAAAAAAAATTATTTTTATAATTTACTTAAAATTTCAATCCATTAATTTGTAACAATCAAAATCATGACATAAATAATCGCATCTTTTTTTATAAAAAATGTTATTAAGATCAACTTGATTTTTCTAAAGTAAAAAACAAATGCTTTTCTTAAATGATTTTAGAAGTGTAAAAGTTCACACAAATTGATAATTGCATTTCTAATCTGAGTTTATAAATAGATAATATTATCATCAAGTTTTAGAATTAATTTTATTCTACTCTTGTACCATCAATCTACAAGGCACTCTTTTTGTTTAGCAATGTTCCTTGGTTCTATACATTCATATGTCTGATTGTAGTTAGATACGCAATTATTGTGCAACATTTCATAATGATTGCTTAGAACTCTGTAACTCTACTACATCTCTCTTATCAAAAGATTATTCAATTGTATTAAATAGAGTTCTATGTTGTTTATATAAACTTTGTTTTATGCTGGAGAGGTTTTATTGCTTAACACTTTTTTTCATAGTATTATTTTAAGTGGTTCATATAATGAATTCGATAGAAGGCTTCCATTGTAACATAAAAGGTAATTATTGGACCTATTGCATTTTGATTATTAGCCTAACTGTGTCACCCTCCATGCTAACCTCTCTCAAACCCCTTACATTTCTTTCCTTACATGGTTGATTTGTGGTAATCGATTTCTTAATTATTGGTTTGTAAAACTCGAGGAAATATAATTGACTTTGAGGCTTGAGAATAATTCAACTATTTCTTTTTCATTCGCTCATATCAGTTGGACATTATTATGAAAGTATCATTATGGGAGAATTCACATTGGGTTTTTGTTTTTGTAGATTAGAGATATATCATTGATAAAAAAATCCACACTGGCTTTTCTAACAACTTATCACTTTTTTTTCCTAGCCTTTTGCTTTGATTTTTGATATAAGACTTAAACAATTGAGAAGCACATGTGTTGTCAAATACTAATGGTATGTTACTCCTTGGATGTATTTGTGGTTGATGAATGGCCTAAATACCTCCTCCACCCGTTTCAAATTTGTTGCTAGGTTCTATATATTTGTTTGATAAATTTAGAATTTTTGGGGGACTTGATATTATGTGTTTTCTTGGTTGAATTTTCTATGATTTATTAGTATTTCACAAGATATTTTTATTTTGTTTTTAATAGGTATTAGTTTCTTAAGTTTTTTAGTTTAAGGATTTAATTTGACAAGGTTAATATTGATAAATTTAGGTCTTTTGGACGGCACTTATATTTTGTTTATATTAGACATAGATGAAAAGTTTGGGCTCTTGTTAGAAGTTTGGGCTATTGTAATTATGTAATGACCAACTATATGTATGGTTCATTGATATATACAATTTGTTAAAATATAATTGTTCAATTAATGTGTAGTTTAGCACATTTGCATACGCTCTTGCTTTACTTATGTTCATTATTGTTGGACTTCAAAACAGGTGCATGATAAATTATATTGATATTTTAAATTTTATAATTTTTCATTTGAAAAAAAAACTTGACATTCAAAGCGTGTCAAGAATAAACAAAAATTTGACGTCTAAAAAAAAGCAGATAATCTTATATACTTCACACTTAAAAGCTGTAAAAAAAAGAACTCCTTATTGTTGAGACTGGATTACTTGACGTGTAAAAAAGGTCAAATAATCTCATATACTTGACAATTACAAACTATCAAGTAAAACCCTCTTATTCTTGACACTGGATTACTTGACGCATTGAAAACATCAAGTAAATAGATACTTGACAGCTTTTAAGCGTCAAGTAAAGCCAATTTTGTAGTAATGATAGTATATGAATACGGTTGGGCACCTTATTCAGGAAACATTATGGATGCGGGTAGCTTTGTAGTTAGTATAAATTATGTGATCCCAAACCATTCATGTAGAGATATGAAAGTGGAGGTATCCTATGTAAAGAGTTTACATAAGACTGGAATCATGAAATAGTCATTTTTAAGTTATAGCACAGTAACTTTGTAAAACTGACTATTTCGTTTATAGATATCAAGTGTAACTTAATCTTAATCCTAAGCTAATTATGAACTCTTGTTCACATGAGATTATCCTTAGATCTGCATAAGTGATGACAACTCATTAACACTGGCCCAATAAGCCTCCCATTTCAGGGGTAAGATCGTGTGAATAGTTGGAGACATAAGGTGCAAGATGGAAATAACTCCTACTCGCTTTAGGGTTAGTAGATAGGTTGTTTTCTTACTGACTGAATCCAAATATCGAACAAGGGAACCCACCCTCTTATTGTTCCAAGAGAGATTTGGTTTAGTGGTTAAACCTTAAACCAATTGTTGAATAGTGGATCAATGGGACTTAAGGAGCAAGATATAATCTCGGAGATAAAATGATACTTTGACCCAGCCAAGGTTATGAACAACCTGTTAAGGATTAATTTACTAATCATGGTTATATCAGATGGAAACACATATATCTATAATGAAGGGATAACAACTATGGAACTTTAATGGAATTACTCGTCAATTAACGAATGTTATTGATTAGCTCGGTCTAAAAGGATGTAGCCAATTAATCTCGGATTGTTGGAGCCTATGATCTATAGGTCCATTAGGTTCCTCTACTAGCTCATATGGAATTAACTTAGAACAATATTTTGGAATAATTTGAGTTATTCGATATAGGTAAAGAGATGGAAACCGATGAATATATTTGATATAGTCGTTGGATATAAGTTAAAGATAGAGCTTTATGTTTAACTATGATTTAAAATATAAATACAGATTCATATTCAAATACTTGTAATTGATGGAACTGGTCAAAGTTCTGAAGAGTCAAAGTGTTGACTTTCGACTTTTAAAAGTCAAACTTTGATCGACTTTATATTCAAATGTGATTTGAACTTTGGAAAAATAAATGTTAATTCGTGCTTGAAAGGTTGAAACTAGTCAAAACGGATAAAATGATAAAAATTCAAAATGTTGACTTTTGACTTTTAAATATCAAATTACTATATTACCCTTTGACTAAATTGTTGAGATTTGGTAAGCACATTGCATGTAAATAGCAAGTGGCTTCATACATATGTCAAGTATGGAGAATGAGAAGCTCACTACATGCTATTTTACATGTAGTTTTCTTATAAAAGGAGTGGATTATTGAAAATGAAAGTTAGTGATTTTTTGGTGAAATTGATTTTGTAATTTGGAATTGCAAAATCAAACCAAAAGTCCTTTTCTCTCTACAAGATTTCAAATCTAACTTCTTGCTCCTAAATCCATCACTCTTTCTATTTTCTCCACCATTCGAGTCCCACAACTCAGTTCTAAGTGCAGAGAATAGCGGGTCAACACTATTGGTAGTTCGGACTTCAAATATGTGACGAAATTACAACAATAGAAAAGCATCAAAGGTAAATTTTTCTATCAACCTTATTTTTGTTTCATTTTAAGGTTGTAATGCATGTTAATCAGTAAAGTGTTTAGTTGCAATTAGAGTAAAATCTGATCTTTATTCTACTACACATGTCTACATTTCCATAGGTGAAATGCGAGTGAGGATATCGTATGCAATGAGTTTGCATAAGACCAAACCACAAAATAATAACCACTAGATGTAACTCCGTTAACTAGTTAGGTTTTTATTTCATTAGAATGATCTAGGCAACTTAGTCTTAATTCTGAGTGTATTATGAACTCTTGCTCGCGATAGATTGTCCTTTGATTTATATGGGCAAGAATGGCCAGATTGTCAACTCAATATGCTTATCAATTTGGGAACAAGACCGAGTGGGAAGCTAGGAACACAATCACACAAGATAGAATTCACTTATTTCCAACTTTAGGATAAGTAGATGAGTGTTCCCTTAAATGGTGTCTCTAGAACTTGAACAAAGGATCCTACCCTCTCTATGTCACGAAAAGGGTTTTTGTTTATTGGTTGGACTATAAAAAGGTTGTTCATTAGAGGAGCAATAATATTTAAGGACTATAAGTAACCTAGGGGTAAAACGGTAATTTGACTCAGTTGGTGTTACGAACTCATGAAAGACTAACTTACTGGTTTGGTTTATATCCGTGGACACAGAAATATATCTACAGTTAGAAGAGTTCAGCGTTAGTCTTTAGTGGACTGTACACACAATTAACGAATATTGATTAATTTAGTTAATGAGTTTAGTCAATGAATCTCATATCATTGTAGCTTTTGATCTATAGGTTCATTAGGTCCCCTTCTTGGTTCGTAAAAGGCAATGAGATTTATTTATATTTTTTGTAATTTGAAATGTTCAAATTTACTTTGGGAACTAGTATAATATATGGTGATACATTATAATATAAAGTTTATATTTTAATCAAACTTTATTATATAAATTTAATTTTGGATATGATTAAAAATTAATTTATGATAGATAAAGTATTTGAATGAGTTCAAATATTAATTTAACGTGAATTAGAATCATCTTAAATTTGTTGATTATGAGAGAAATTTATATTTGAATATGATTCAAATTTAATTTAAGTTAAATATAAGATATTTAATTTAGCTATTAATTAATTGGAAAATAAACTAATAGTTTAGTTTTATTTTATTTAATTAAATTAATTTAAAACTATAAGAGATATGAGAGATATTAATTAAATATGGTTTAAATGAAATATTAATTAAATATGATTTAATTAATTTTAATTAATTTTAATTAATTAATTAATTGACTTGAAATTTCTATTAATTTAATATATATTAAATTAATAGGATCTCATGATTCTCTTCTACTCCCTAAAGGAAAGTGAGTTACAAATATGTAAAAAAAAATATATAGTTTTTCTTCAACTAATGCTTTTGCCTCTCTGCAAATAGTTTTCTCTCAAAACCTTTCTCCATTCCAATTGGTTCCCACAAATCAATCTCATCCTAGAGGATAGAAAGGTCTCTGATGGATGGTGTCTCCAATTTAGAGTTTTAGTAGATTCAGAGGCGTCAAACTACGTGAGTTTTTCATTATGTATATCTCTTAATTTAAAAGCATGCTTAGCTTTTTAGAATTTTGTTTCTAAATATTGCCAATGTATTAGTATTTTTTGGATTTCCAAATTAAATTGAGGAATGGTTCTGTAAAATTTTCCACTGACAAGGGCTTTAATCCCTTCACAATATGCAAGGCGTTTCTCTTCTCTGTGATAAAGTTTGCAAACTTGATGCCCTTAATGATCGTACTTTCTTCACGAACATTTTAAACTCACTAATGACCTCGTCATTGGAAATGCTATCATCATTTCATTCATCTCGAGTGAATCGAGTTTCAATCCCACTTACACATCTCGTACAAAAAGTCGATGATTCATTCATCACATATGCTTCTGCAATAGACCCATCAGGACGTGATTTCTTTCGGTAAATTGTTTCAACGTGCGTAGACTTCTCTCAATATAGGATACATCCAACTTTGGCTTCATATAGTAGGTTAACGACAAGGTGTATCATTACACCGAAGAAGGTAGGTGGGAATATTATTTTCAATTTACAAAGTATGATTATAATATCTGCTTGCAATCGGTCTAAATCACTTATTTGTATCGCATACAAGTCACAAAAAAAATCACAATTCAGTAATAGCAGCGTATAGTACATTTTTCAGTAGATATGCTCGAACACCATTATAGAGAAGTCAATGTAGCAAAATGTGTCAATCGTCTGTCTTAAGACTTAATATTTTTTTTGTCTCAGTCATTAACACATTGTGCAATATTATAATCGAATCCATCAGGAAACTTAACTGATTTTAGATACTTGCAAAATGCAACTAGCCCGTTGCTAGTCAATGGATAACTTGCATGTGACTTCACCAATCTATTACTGACTTCTATTAGGTGTAAATCTTTTTTTATTTTTAAATCTTGTAGGTCCAATCGAGCATTCAAGGTATCTTTCATTTTTTCTTCAATATTCAACAACATACCAACTAAGTTATCACAAATATTCTTTTCAATATGTTTACATCCAATTTATGACGTATTAATAGTCTTGCCTAGTAAGGAAGTTCGAAAAAGATACTTCTCTTAGTCCAATTTAGAGCTCTTTTTCTTTTCTTATTTTTCAGTTAGGTATGTTTACTCATAACTGGAAACTCCAACAAATCTAGTTATTCCAAGATATCATGGCCATTAACTACAATTGAAAGAGGCTTACGCTCTACATTTCTATCATGTAGTAGCTTACTTGTACGCCAAACATAGTTCACTGGAAGATAACATCGATGTCCCATTAAGGATATTTTCTCTCTTATCCCGAATGACGATCTATCTCTCATGCATATAGGACATGCCTAGTACCCTTTCATACTCCACTCAGATAAGTCACCATACGTCAAAAATTCATTAATTGTCCACAATAAAACTGCATACAATTGAAAGAATTGATCGGTAAGAGAATCATAAGTACGCACACCAAAAGTCCATAACTCTTTTAATTCCTCAATCTAACGATTGTATGTAAACATCAATTTCCTTACCAAGAGATCTTGGATTAGGTATGAGCAATAACATGAAGAAGTTTGATTCTTTCATGCATTTCCAAGATGGCAAATTACAAGAAATTAACACCACGGACCACATATTGTACGAGGTACTCAGATTCTCAAGTGGATTAAGCTCATATGAAGCTAATCTCAAATGAACGTTCCTTGAATATAACAACCCAACTCTTTATACTAAGATAAGGTCATTACTACTAAAATAAATAAAGACTTTCTTATAAAATAAAAATAAAAGAGAAAACTAAATTTTAAATAAAAACTTCAAATACTCATTTATAAATCGTAATAAATTATGTAGAAATAAAAGTAGAAGGTAAAATCCTAATTCAGACCCTATTTAACTTTTAAAGAAAAATAACATAAAATAATTCATAAGTTTAATAAATTTAAGTAAAATACTGAAAGGCGAAAGCAACATCAAATTTTTTCTATTGCAAGTCACAGTCACTTCTTGTCATTCGCTAAAATTCCTCTGTCGCTACCTCTGCTTGAAAAATTAAATATAGAAAGAGTGAGTATAAACATATACTCAATAAGGGACTCACTTCTAGTCTCGCTAGGTGTCTGTTAACTTCCCATTAGGATTCTGTAAGGAATTATCCCAAACTATTGTGCTCCCGAACACACGCTATCTAGTAATCCCGTAGGAACACATTTGGTCTTCGATGAACCCAAAGGAATACCTCATAGAATCAGATTGTAAGAAACCCCATCGAATCACTCATAAAAGTTATCATGACAGACTGGTGGTCCCACCGAACACACACAATCATAAAAAGGTGGTTATCCCGAGGGACACCTATATTGGGTACGACCCTAAAGACAAAGTTAGCAAAACACCACAGCCCATACACTACAAGAATTTGGACTTATCGCGACCCCAGACAAGACGTCGCTAAAATCAACATCGACGTTAATCCGCATTTGCTGATGTAAGCCATAATACGTTGCAGTATGGCACTTTTTGTGATGTTTGGGATCATGACGTCGTAGAAAGTTTACTAATTAATTTGTTATTTTACCTTTCTGCAAAGTACTTCTTAGAGACATCGCAGAAAGTCGAAATGTTTCATTTCATAGGAGACTTTTCGCAACGTGCGGATGAGACACGTCGCGAAAAGTTCAAATATTAAATCCAATGATAACCTTTCCACGACGTAGGTCAGAAGGATGTTATGGGAAGTTTCTAAAGAAACGAAACGTTCTGACTTTCCATGACGTGATATCCTTAAATGTCAAAGAAAGGTGAACATTGAATTTAATATTTGGACTTTCTGCGACGTGAGGGCGTGCGACGTCGTGAAAAGTTGAAAGTAATAAATTTAAGATTAACTTTCTACGACATCAAGGATCAAGCACGTCACAAAAAGTTGAATAATGAATTTATTACTTTTGACTTTTCGCGACGTTTGACTAGTGACATCGCAAAAAGGTGCTTTTCCATAATGCAACTCGGACATACATCACAGAATATCGAAAGTAATAAATTCATTATTCAGTAACGCCAACAACTAAGCACGTCATGAAAAGTGGGTTCCCACGATGTTTTTGAAGACGTCTGGGGGCTATTTCAACACAGAGGCTTTTCACAAACTCACGAAAGAGAAGAAAATTCAAGAGTAAGGGAGAAAATTCAAGAGAGAAAGGGAGAGAAGGAGTAGTTGTCGCTGCCGTCACCATCCACTGCCAACGCACAACCCACTGTCGCCATCACCGCCCACCACCACCGTCATTGAGGTCTTTTTTTATGTGTTTTTTTACATTTAGATGTGTAAGGTGTATGTATATGTATGTGTATATAGGTTTAGAATGCGTAATGCGTAATGTATATGTGTGTGTATATAGGTTTAGAATGCGTAATGTGTAATGTATATGTATGTATAATTTAATATGTATGTATATGTATGTATAGGTTTATGTTTAGGATGTATGTGTTATGTGTATATGTTAGGGTGTATGTATATGTATATATAGGTATATGTTTATTGTGTATGTGTTATGTGTATATGTTTATGGTGTATGTATATGTATATGTAGGTATATCTTTATTGTGTATGTGTTATGTGTATATGTTTAAGGTGTATGTATATGTAATGTGTAATGTAAATATATGTATATGTAAATATAATTTTATGTGTATGTGTTATGTGTATATTTAATGTGTATATGTGTATATGTAATGTGTGATGTATATGTATGTATAGTTTAGTGCATATGTATATGTATGTTTATTTTTTTTCTACAATTAGAAAATTATACGAAATTTAAATAATGTATGAATTTAGAAAAATGTAAGAATTTAGATTAAATTTGAATACATTATATTGAACAATAGTTTATGGTTTAGTAAATTTGAGATAAAGATAAGGGGTCTTTATCGAATTTGATATTGAATATGAATTTCATTTTCAAATTGCATTTGAATTTCATTTTCAAATTGCATTTGAATTTTAGAAAAATGTTAAATAGCGTAACTAAACTGGAGTATGTATAAAAATAATATAACATATTTATTTGTTAAGCCTTTTAACGAGATGGACAAGAATTGGATGAAAATTAGGAATAGGGTTTTCTGTTTAGTACAGAGAATGGGTTTTTCAGTTTTTAGAGGTTGTAAAACATTACACAAATAATTATGAAAAAAATAAGGTGTCCATGCAAGAAATGTATGAATTCAAACTGAGACTTCTTAGAGGGTGTGAAGCAACATCTATTAACCATTAGAATAGCCTCCTCCTATATAAATTAGGTGTATCATGGAGAGTTCGTGACCTTGAACATAGGAATACAAACATTTAATGAAGGAACGAGTAGTGGTTACCCAATAGTTGATTAAGGAACTAGCAGTAACCCAATAGTTGATGAAGAAACCAATAGTAACTCGATAGTTGATGAAAGAACCAGCAGTAACCTAATAGCTATTGAATATATTACATGATTTACAAGTTGGTATTGAACAAGTAGAAGAGAGGGAGGGAAGTTTAGATTTAGAAGAAGACAGAACAAACAACGTATTTAAGGAGTTACTAAATCAAGTAAGTTGTGAGTTATATCCCGATTGTTCAGAATTTTTGTCACTAAGTTTTTTTGTTAAAATGATGCACGTCAAGGTTCTCAATGGTTAGAGCAACAAGTCCTTTGATATGATCTTAGAGTTAATAAAATGTGTGTTTCTAATGTGGGGTACTAACATCCCTAGTTCGTCCTATGAAGCCAAACGAAAATTGCGTGATTTGGGCTTAGGGTACGAGACTATTCATGCTTGTAAGTATGACTGTGTATTGTTATGGAAGAAGTTCGAGAACTTGCAACAATGCTCGACTTGTGGTCAGTCTCGATATAAGATTAATTCTAAAAGATCAAGAAACAAAATTTCACAAAAGGTATTGTGTTATTTTCTGTTGGTGCCAAGATTACAACGATTGTTTGTATCGCAAGAAAGTTCGACAGGCATGCGATGGCTGGCATAAGGATAAACGAGTGAAAACAGAGGATGTGTTGAGACATCCAACCGATGCAGAGGGATGGAAACACTTTGATTCTGAATTTCCTGATTTTGCATTGGAGCCACAAAATGTTCATTTTGGGTTAACTTCAGATGGATTCAATCTGTTCGATCATATGAGTACCTTGTACTATATGTGGCCTATGGTGTTAATTCCATACAATTTGTCACCATGTAAATGCATGAAAGAGTCAAACTTTTTATGTCATTGCTCATTCCCGTTCCTAAATCTCCCTACATAGAAATTGATGTGTACTTACAGCCATTACTTGAGGAGTTAAAAAATCTATGGACGTTTAGTGTGCGTACGTATGATTGTCTAACAGATCAATATTTTTAGTTGTATGCAGTCTTGTTGTAGACAATTAATGACTTTATGGCATATGGTGATCTATCCAATTGAAGTACAAAAGGATATCAGGCACGTCTCATTTGCATGGAGGATAGATCATCGTTCGAAATACGTGAAAAGGTAGCATTCATGGGACATCAATGGTATCTTCCAGACAATCATGTTTGGCGTAGAAGTAGACTCCATGATAGAAAATTGGAGCGTAAATCACCTCCAGTTGTAATGAATGGCCAAGAAATATTGGAACAATTAGATTCTTTGGACTTTCTAGTAATGAGTAAGCATCCTTCGTTAAAAGATAGAAAAAGAAAAAGAGTTCTTAATTGGACTAAGAAAAATATTTTTTTCGATCTTCCTTATTGGCCAAGACTACTTATTCGTCACAAACTTGTTGTAATTCACATTGAAAAGAATGTTTATGACAACTTGGTCGGTACGTTGTTGAATATTGAAGGAAAAACAAAAGATACCACGAATGCCAGACTAGATTTACAAGATTTGAAAATAAGAAAAGATTTACATTTGGTAGAAATGGGTAACCAATTGGTGAAACCACATGCGAGATATACCTTGACTAGCAGCATGCGAATTGAGTTCTGTAAGTTTTTTAAAGCAGTTAAGTTTCTCGATGGATTCGTTTCTAATATTTCACGATGCATAAATACAAACAGGGGAAAATATCATGTCTCAAAATGCATAACTGTTATTCTACTGCTACACCGACTTATTCCAATCGGTGTTAGAGCATTCTTATCAAAAAATATGTACACTACAATTACTTAACTATGCAATTTTTTTCGTTAAACACTAAAACAATATGTTTGTAATAAAGCACGTCCTAAGAGGTCTATTGCAAAAGGATATCTTATGAAGGAATCAAGTGCTTTCTATTAAAGCTATATGAAGATGATTAAGACCCAATTCACTAGGAATGATCAAAATGACGATAGCATTAATGAGGATGAGGTCATTGGTGAGTATGAAGTATTCATTCAGAAGGTGCGACCATTGGGAGCGTCACGTTTACGAAGTATATCACAAGAAGATAAATGACTCTTTCATTGGTACATCCTTAGCAATATAGATGAAATAGATGCATACTGTAGGTATACATTTTTATACATATTTTAGGGTTTTATACATCCTCGACACACAAACTCACAATTGTGTACTTTAGGAAATACCTTCTTTTGATACGTCGTCGGGGTGAAAGCTTTTCTGAATTGTTTAAAAGACACCAATGAGCATTTGTCGATTGGTTCAAAACTCAGGTATTTCGAGTAAATAACTTCGAGCATTTATACTTTATACATATTTTATACATATAAGTACTTTTATGCTAAACCTAATTTCAGGTTATGGCAGAAATGAGTGACAATTCAAACATTTCTCAAAATTTATTTTTACTCGCAATGGGACCATCACTTGATGTTCCCTCTTACACTTGATGTCCCCTCTTACAGTGGATGCATTGTCGATGACATATAATTTCACACGTCAGAGGTTATTCCCAATGCACAACACAAAATAGTGGCGTCATAGTAATAGGGGAAGGTAGTAGAGGTAGTGTCAACAATAATTTTTATGGTGTTTTGGATGAAGTGTTGCACGTTCAATATCTATTTGGACAACGTGCTGTGTTATTCAAGTGTCGATGGTTTAACAAAGAAAAAAATAAAAATCATAGGATGCACGAGGAACTAGGCTACAAATCAATAAACACGTTCCATTTTTTGTTTGTTAAGGAACCCATGATTCTCGCAACTCAAGCACATCAGGTGTTCTATCTTGAGGATCCTAAAAATGGTATCAATTGAAAAATTGTTCAAGTGGTGCAAGATAAACATGTATGGGACGTACCAAAAGTGGAAGATATTGAGAATGATCAAGTTAATGTACTAGAAATCATCATTGAACATCAAGAGGACGAACACATCATTGAGGAAGACACTCTGTGTAGGATTGAAGTTGATCCTACAATAATGGAAAGACCAAATGTTTTTTATGTCGTGAAAAATTTCATAAACGATGAAGATGATGAACAATCATCACATCAAAGAGAGTCGTGCGATGATGAATAGCAATGTTTTTTTTATGTATACACACATTTAGTCATTTTTCTATACATTAATTACGTTGTGATACTCACGTTTATTTGTTTAATGTTTTATTGATTTTTATGTCTGTAGAAATGGAAGCTAACTTTCCAAGTAATGCGTATGATGAAGACTATTTCCTTAATCTTGATTCGTTGGATAACGCGGGTGGTTCATCGTAAGTAGGTGACACTTCAGGTTTGTAATAATCAGCATATTTAATACAATTTCTCTCTCAACTGATCATGTCTTTAAGTTATGCTTATTGTATATAATAACAATCGTTTTTAGGAGATCCCTCTCATTTGGCTCCCACAACAAGGAGAGTACGACGACATTCTAGAAACATAGATATCAAGCGATATGTACAGCAGAATGGGAGAATTTCTATTTTCATCCCTCTGAAGGGGACAGATCTGTCTCGGCACACGCCCCTCGTTACAGTTGCACGATCGGTGTGCTGACATAAGATACGTTTCCTATTCAGGCTCTAAAGTGGGCAAATGTACCACCAGAGTGCATCGAGGTCGTCAAGGACGATCCAATGGTAAGTTTGTAAATTCATAAATATTTATGTATGTTTCTATTTCCCTATAAAAGCTTTACTGACTTGAAATCTATTTCTTTTGTAGCAATTTTTTATGTTTGATCTAAATGATCAAGCATTGAATTTGTTTGTTTAGAATTAAATGCTCACTGTGTCGAAGAAATTCAGAACAAGTAACCATCGCCATTTTAAGAAATTTAGCGACTCTGAACAAGCACGAGCAAACCCACCCCTGAGATTGGTCAATCATGTGGAAGATTGACACTTTCTATGTGACCACTACATCACTCGACAGTTTCAGGTAATTATTTATTTACTTTTATGTTACAATATGTCGTTTATTTGAAAGTATAACTTTTTGATCATCGTCATTTTTGGAATGTAGGAGCAACCAAATACATGTAAGATTGTTAGGCGCAACAGTCTTACAACCACAGGAGCGACACAAAGTCATTTTTTCAAAGACAAGTAGAGCTCATTGAACTGCACGGTCATCCTGTAGATTGTGTCAGTTGTTCAAAGAAACGCACGCCAGTAGTAGCAGCGAGTTTATTTCACCAGTTGCAAAGGACACTTTTGTAAGTTTTAGAAAACTTTGTGTTTAGTTATACTTTTAATTCTATGTTTTTAAGTCTGATCATCTCTCAATCTTACAAGCTTCTGTTGTGCAGAATCAAATGGTGGAACTTGAGTCTCAATATGTTCTAGAGGTTTCTAAACCACTAACTGAGGATAAGATATGCAAGATAGTTTTGGATAGACGATCGGGCTACTCAAAAGGTCTTGGTTGGAACCCAAAACCCAAGTCTATGACTATCGCTTCATCTTCTTCCTCCAGTATGTATGACTACCAAGCATACATAGCGGAGGTTAGTGAACTCAGAGCGAGCCTTAAAAATGCTAACTGAATGCTTCAAGAACAATGTCTGAGGAAAGAGAAGAGAGATCAACAGATGGTGGAGCGAGATCGATAAATGACGGACCATGCACGACAAATGGAAAAGATGAAGAAGATGCTTGAGGAGATGAGTCAGGTACACACTTTTCAATATTTAATTTGTTTAACTTTTCATATGTGATATTCTAACAATACTTTCATGTTATTTGTAGGTTTGGCGTCTATTGCACTAGAGCATTAGATTTTAAGTTTTTTTTTTTAATCTAATGTTTTGAATTATGTAATTAATTTTTTGTATTGAACATATTTAATGTATCGTTTTGTAATGAATAATATTTTCGTTTAAATTATTTTACTACAAATTATTACACCAGGCTTTAGTAATAAATAATAAAAAATAATAATAATAAAATTAAAAATAAAAATAAATAAAAATAAATAAATAAAAAACCTTTTGCGATGCTGACATCGCGGTGGGTTATCGTGGCGCAACGTCGTGAAAGGCTTCTACGACATCAGCATCGCAAAATCCTTCGCGAAAGGCTTCTCCGACGTACTAAATCGTGTGCAGGGGAATGTTTCACAGACGTGGGAGCGAGATGCATCACGAAAAGTATCCCCAATGGGCTTTCAGCGATGTGGATGCCGACGTTGTGTATGACGTCGCGATAACCTTCTGCCATATTTGTGAGGGTTTTTGACGATATTACCCTGCATTGGGGAAGACCTTAATTATTGTAGTGATAATATGTAGCATAACATAAATATCATAGCATGACATGAATATCAATCATATAACGCCCTTACCATGTGATTAATATATCATGCATCAGAACATAGTGATATCAGTCATAACATATCAGTCATCCATATCAATTATCCATATTATGCATCCATAACAGTCATATTATGCATCTTAGCTACATCAATGCATAATGAAAATACATGCTAGCTCTTATTTTTACATTCAAATGTCTAGTAGTAGAATCTCTTCCCTAAAATTAGCTTAATAAAGTTATTCCTAACAGCCATAGTCAAAGCTTTTCAAACAGAAAAATCCTAAACATAAACAAAACTGAATTAATAAATTTGTTATCCAAACATCCAAGTATTTAACTTAGGTCTCCAAATTACTCCAAGGCTAAGGTTGAAACCAAAACAACCTTGAATGCGAACAATTTCACAAACTACACCTCCTTTCAAAATGCTAATGACCTTCAAGAAATAATAATCCAACTTAAATCCTAATATTAATTTACTTAGCATGAAAAAATTAATATTTAATGGGCATACCAAACCCAATCAAAAGCTTACTAAGAAAAATATCAAAATGGCTCAATTTGGCGCAGATTGACGTGGTCGGAGAAGGAACCAAAAGGCGTGATTGAACTCCTCTTTTTTGTGGGTTGAGTTCGCAATGGAGAAGAAACACTCGTTGGAGTTTGGACAGAGAACGAGTAGGACTCTCGACATCGCTTAGCTAGGCGTGATGGAGGACAACGCTAGAGGAATCGAAGCAGCTACCAACGACAGATGCTTGTAACGAATGGGTTTTATCGAAGGGAAGCAGTGAGGTGTTCACGATGTGGTTGTAACGTGATTGGAGATAGTGGGCGGCGACACAATGTTTTTATGTGTGAAGAAGATGATGGATGAGGAAGATGAAGTACATGGATTACGAGGGCCTTTATAATAATATTATTATTAATAATAATAATTATTATTAGTATCTCTTTTTTCTTTTTCCAAATTATTTTCCTTTTTTCTTTATTTATTTTCCAACAAATAACCAATCTCTCTCTTCATTTAATTCCATCCAATCTAAATTTGTCTGTTCCTCAAATAATAATATACTCTCTTTAAATAATTATATTATCATTAATATAATTATTTTTCTTCTTCCAAACATTAATTATATACTTATATATAATTAATCATAATTTCTTAAATCACACAAATTAATTAAAATATCATTCAACTTAAATCAAATCTTTCACAACACCAAAATTCCAAATTTCAATAATTAATTAAATACTCTTCCAAAAATATTTAATTAATTCTAACTTTCACAAAATCAAATAATCCTCAACAAAAAACTCAAATAACCCTCAATAATTCCAACATAATTAAATTAAACCAAGGTAATTAAATTTAAAATTACCTTATTTTTGGGACATTACAGTGAATCTGAAGTGAAATGAAGAAATTTAAAATCAAATTGCTTCCATCCCTCTGCATCAGCCAGATGTCTCAATACATCCTTTGTTTCGACACTTGTTTATCTTTATACAATCTCATATCAGACAAGCCTTCATGTGATACAAACAATCGTTGTAATCTCGGTATCAACGAAAAGTGGTGTAATACCTTAAGTGGAATTTTTTCCCTTTGTTAAGACTAACCTTGTACCACGACTCACCATAAGTTGGAAAATGTTGCAAATTGTCAAATTTCTTTTAGTATAATACACAATCGTACTTACACGTATGAATAGTCTTGTATCCCAAGCCCAAGTCATGCAGTTTCCACTTAGCTTCGTAGAATAAACTAGGGATAGTAGTACTACGCATTGGAAAGGCTGCTTTTAATAGTTCTAATAACATGTCCAAGGACTTGTTACTCCAATCGTTGAGAACCTTGATGTGCATCAACTTAATCAAAAAGTTCAAGGAGGAAAATTTTGAACAACTGGGTAATGTTCATTGAGATTCAATCCTTGAGAACCTCACTACGTGCTTCATTCAATAACTCTTGAAATATGTTCATAATCTCTTGTTCTACACCACTATTAAACGACATTCCATTGTTCAAACCTTCCTCTGTTTCTTCTTCATGTTCAGTCGGAGCTTGTAAATCATTAAGCATACCCAACATTTCATTTTCTTCATGAGAATGGTTACTGCTAGTTCCTTCATGGAAAGAGTCACTGCTAGTTCCTTCATCAAATCTTTTTATACCTCTATGCACGTTCACTAGCTCCATGATACACTCAGTCTATATAGAAGGGGGATATTCCAATTGTTAATAGATGTCACTCCACACCCTCTTGCGAGTCCCAAATTGAGTTCATACATCTCTTGCATGGACCCCTTGTTTGTCCATACTTATTGATGTGATACTTTGCAACCTCTATAAATTAGGATTCTTCCTCTCTATACTCAACCGATAACTTATTCCTAAGTTGCATCCAATCCTTGTCCACTATTAAAGATCTAAAACAAAAATAGATTTGATTAGTCTTACATTTCTCCTCTTAAATGCTCAAATCACTAGAAGAATTGACCTTTAATGTCAATTTAAAACCGATATTAAAGGCCTTTAATGTCGGTTGGCAACCGACATCTTTGCTAGCGTTATTAAAGGTCTTTAATGTCGGTTCAGCTTTAATGTCAATTTAGAAACGATGTCAAAGGCCTCTTTGATGGTGTTAATGAAGTTATTTAATGTCGATTTGTCTTTGATTTTGGTTTTAAACCGATATTAATGACCTTTAATGTCATTTTTAAAACGACATCAAAGTCTTGTTTCTAGATCCATTTTTTCAAAATTATTTTTATTAAATTGTTGCATTGTTGTCCATTTTTTATAACGAAAAATAGTTACAAACCAACATTATGGATCCATGTAGATAAATATTTTTTTTATTAAGCCCATAAATCAATAAAATTAATATTATTTTAGAAACTATAATATTTTTCTTTTACATGTGTTTGTACAAAATGAAATCTTAATATTGTGTTTAATAGAATAACTTGACTCCAGCAACAAGGAAAGCGAGAAGTTTAACTGGGTAACCTATCAACAAGTTACACTGATCATCATCTGTAAAAAAAAAAGTTACAGTGAGAGAGTTGGTTGTCTGCTTTGAAAGGTGTAAACAAGCTAATTGGACATCATTGTTGTTGGGTCGTTGCCGCCATGAGTTACTGCGATTTTGGGAATAGACACAACTACTTCCATATTTTAGCCTCCATCTCAACCACCTCCAGAATTAAAATAAATACTAACATTATGATCTAATCACACTTGAGCAAAAAGTAAATTGAGCACCTAAGCCTAAAACCTACAAAGTAAATCTCACATACTGAGAGATTATTACCAAGTAGTATTCCTAACTAGATATTTTCATAAACATGCCACAATTCACCATCAATACTTGAATAAGTTAATATAATAAATGGAACTCCTAAGTAGATATTTTCATAAACATGCCACCATCTACTATCAATATATGAATAATTCAATATAACCAATGGAATAATTGGTTTCAGGTGTATAGAGAGTATGTTTATCATACTAACTACTAAAAAATGTGCCACATGCCAACCAAAACTCATTGCAAGGATTAAAGAAAAAAGAAAGACAACAAGAGACTCAAATCCAAACTATAAGAAAACTAAAAGGGCTACAGATCTGAATACAAACTCCTCAAGAAGGTAAACTATTTCCTCTTTTGATAACTCATTATCTTTCACTATACTTTCCCCACCATCCAATATTAATCCCAAAATGAGATCTTTATATTCCTTCTTAATGCTAAATAATTAGATGGAAAAAACATGCATTATTATCCTTTAAAGACAAGATAACTCACTCATACAAGTAATTATTCACGTCGCAGTAATGTTAAAAGTTTTCATCTCAATAATACTTTGGTTAAGAATCCATGGTGGTCTTAGTGTTAGATTTCATTGAACATAACTTCTTCACAAGAGAAGAAATCACATTCAAAATAACCCTTATTGATTTCTAAAATTTTACAAATACATTTATATTAACAACCTAAAGAAGTCAAAATTGTCTAAAATGAATGAAAAGTTTTATGCCTTCACCTGTACTAAAGTCCATTCACCTTCGAAATTAAAATATAAATTAAAAAAACCTGAATTTACTAAAATCCATTCACCTTCAAATGATTAATAACAACATCAAAAGATATCTTAGTCATAGAAACAGTTGAAGCTCATTTTCTACTCAATATTTGACCCATGTACAATGATCAACAATGGAAAGCAATCTTAAATCTTTATAATTGAAAAAACAATAGTGTAGCAACTAATTTACCTTAAGTAATAGCTAGCAAAACTAAAGCAAGAAAAAGTACTGAAATTTCAAAGAAATAACTTCATATTCCCACATTCAGCTAGTCCTTTCTATCAATATTTTGATAACAAATATAAGGAAACAAGGAAATGTTATCTTTGGCACAAGTTCTCTGCTAAAGCAACAATAGCTTCAAACACATAAGGTAATGTCTATAAAACTAAAAATATTAAATTAAGTACTAGTTGTGAGACCCATTTCTAATTTGGGTAAGGAAGTAAAATTCGACTAAATATTAAGAAGTTGACATTTGAATAAATCCTTGAAAAGGATTAAGCAATAAAATGTTTTATGGTTGAAGTATACGTTTTTGCGATTGAGTGGCTAGTTTGCGAAAGAATTTGCAATAAGAAGAGAAAAAGTCTTCACGTAAGTTAACAAGTGAAAGTTTTGAGTGTTAGAATAGGAGTTTTGGGTGGTCTTCGCAAGAAGAACCAAGTGTTTTGCAGAGAAGAAGTCTGAGAGAAAGCCTTGGAGTTTAAGTTTGCGATAAGAGTTCTATGCGAGTAAAGTTGGTTAGTTCACGTTGAAGGTTTCTTATAGTAAAAATATAACCACGCGATAAGGTTATTCGGGAGAAATGTTAAGTGGTTGAAATTATTCGTGGTATGGATTAGGTGGGAAGCAAGGTCTGACGATGAAAATACCAAATCTGATTTGACAGGGGTTAACGTGTAAGATTAAATATTTAAGCATGGCTAGCTTGAATATTAAATTTATAAGTGTGAAGTTTTAAGCAAGAGCTGGAGAACTGAGAAGAGTTTTTGCATGCCTAAATTAGTTTAAGAGCTCTATAAATAAGAGAATTTGGGTAACTAAGGAAGGAATGATGAGAGTTTTGTTGAAATGTTAAAGTGCGCAACTGGTTTAGCCATGTGAGAAGATGCTTGCGAGAAGAAGAAGAAAGACTTCTTTAGTAAAGTTTGGTGAGTGCTTTTCTCTCAAATGAATTTATGTTAAAAAACTTTATTATGATTTCTCTCTTTACTAATTTGAAAGAGATTTCTATGAAAAGTTATGTTTTCAAGCATGATTTATAATGTTAAAGCTTGATTTGATGACTATGATTTAAATACTAAGTTTCTTTGAGATGATGTTAACTTTCATGTGCACTTAAAGAGTCAAGGTCACCATGGGGCGTATGGACTGCATGATGATAAGAAGCTAGCTTATACATTGAAATGAGCATATAAAACTTAGCGACCTGAGCAACAATGACGAATCTGTATGTTCTCGGATGCTGTTGATACAATAGTCAAATACGAGGTAATGAGACCAAGCGTAGAGAACGATTCAGGGTTCTTGGCAAAATGAAATGATTTGTTAAGCATAAAGAAAGTTTTATGCGAAATGAAATAATTTGTTGATATGTTTAAATAATATGATATTATTTTTGTGAAATGATTATGAAAAGATACTGCAAAAAGGTTTTCATAAAATCTCACTATGTCTTTTAGACTTACGTTTTAAAAATCTATCTTCCAAGATAGGGCGTTTAGGCCAAGTAAAGAAGAAGGCTGGAGGATTTACAGTGAGGTGATTCAAGACATTTTGGAAATGGTTAAGCCTTGGTTATTTGGTCAATATATTGTAATATTGTATGAAATGTCTGTTATTAATAAAGTTTACGTTTTGGTTTGTATTTATTTCACTTGTCATTATATTGACTACCATTACGTTTTGAGTGTTACTAGTTTAAAAGGAGTTGAGAATAATATTTTGTGATAAGAAAATTTCAATAAGAAAATTTCAAGGTGGTAATAAACTCGCATCCTATTCCTACTACTTCGACGTTATCGTCTCAGTATGGTTTGGAGTGTGACACCAGTAAACGTCAAAACTTGATGGCCAAATTATAAATGTTCATTAAAATATCAACCAAAGGTTCATCTAGAATAGGAAACCAACAACAATGTCAATATCAGTGAGGTCATCAAACTCAAAGGTACTACAAAGTAACATAAGGATATGAATTAGAAGCCCTTTGCCCCACAATAAACAGTAAAAATAAAACCACTTTCATATTCAGTATGCTAATATCTAAATACATTAATAAAAAAGAAACTCAAATATACAAGAAATAAAATTGCCTGAAGCTCTTTAGAAACAACCACCATTTCATCGATGTTTGCATTTGTTTCCTATGAAAATCATACAAACAGTAGAAGCTTGGTTTGCAAAATTAATGTGGTCACAATATTTCCTCTCAAAGACAATTAATATTCGCTTTGAATCCCAAACAATACAGTGGATAACGAAACAAAACCTTCATTTTCTTTCCAAGAATTTCCTCAACCTAGTTATAAAGTAAGAAATCTCAGCCTGGTTATAAAGTAATAAATGACCAAATGAAAAATTAATTCATTGAAAAACAACATAAATAACATAGAGTTGTTGATGTTGATAAGGAGAGAAGATAAATGCACTACAACATATGTTGGTGGACCTATATGTGAATGATTCAACTTAGGTAGATATGTTTACTCAAAGCTATATTAAACATTTTAATTTCTCTTTCTTTACTTTTTTTCTCCCTCTCAAGGGAGAATTTTACAAAGCAAATCAAACTTTTGACAAAAAACTTGACTTTCCTGGAAAGTGTAAAATAAGCATCAACCACACTCTATGGGGACAAGATATGCTAGATCATTTTGGGGTAGACAATTGAGATATTGAAAAGATCTTGGTTGGGGCCCCCAAGCCCAAGTCCTGGAAGATTGTTGATAGTTCTTCGTCTTCATCATATGAGCAAGAGATACACGCTAAAGAGGTTAGTGAACTAAAATCTTACCTTGACAACGTTTAACAATTAATTGAAGAACAACGAAGAACGTCGGAGTTGCATGCCGAACAAATGCAAGAAAAAGCCCCACAAATGGAAGAAATGAGGAAGATGATTGAGAAAAGGAGTCGGACACAGGGAGGACCTTGAACACTTGCGGTACGTATTTTACAACTTTTAAGTTGTTTAGTTTGTTATCGATGATATATATTTAAATTTACTTTCATATCATTGTATATGGGAAGCAAGTGGAAATATGGCGTGTTTGGCGATTATGAGAACTAACATTTTTTTTCTCTTTTTCATGTAATTTCTGAACCTACAAATTTTGTAATATTTTAATATTTGGATTTAATTTTAATAGAAATACGATTTATTATTTTAATAATTTTTTATTAATCTTGTGTTAGTTGTTTTTCTACAATTTGATTGAATTTAAATCGGAATCCAAAAGTGTACTTTACAAAAAAAAAAAAATTATAAAATATATATTATAAAAAAAATTCATGATGCACAAAATGTGTTGGGAATGAATCCCTATTTTGACGTCGCGTTGGGCAAATGTCCTCTTCCAACGCGACTTCGAGAATCCCTAAATTGTCGATGCATGGAGTTGACTTTAGGATTATCCTATTGTCGATGCATGGATGAGACGTTGAAAGTCACCCTTTACCGACGTGCTATCAATCAGCCATTGAACACGTCGGGAGAAAGTCATTCTCGACGTCATCCCGTTTGCGTGTTGATATTGCCTCTCTTGACACTCTACTGCCAACTTACTTCCCGATGGCACCTTCTATGTTGAGCAAGTCTTTTCCGACGCCGTTCGTTATATATATCGACGTCGTCCTGCATCGGAAGAGCCTCTAATTCTTGTAGTGCATGCCAAAGGTCCTAAATATCAAATTAGTCAATTTAATTAGATGAGAAGCATCCTAATCAAGTTAACTAACCACATTACATTTTAGGGATTATGCTAGGATGAATTATTTCTAATAGGAAAAGCCTAATTAAAAATTTAATATTGTTTTTCCTAGGACAATAGAACAATGCTTTTTGATGTCGACCACAAATCACAAATCTATCTAACATATTGTTTTATGGAGAAAATTCTTAGCTACATGGTAAAATAATTTTAAAAATAAAATTTGGAAACTACTTTTTCTAAGCTTTGAAAATTTGTTTGGTTTCATAAAACATGAAATTGAGTAACAAAACATTCAACTGATCGATAAAGTTAATGTTTATAAGTTTAATCATAAAGAAACTAAAATTCAAAGATTGTGATTGTGTTCGGTAACTATTGATTTTATAAAATTAAAAATATTTTCTTTCTATTTCTTTCGATTGCTTTTTATTATTTAATAAAAGTTGTTAAAATTTAGCTTGATTTATTAGATATTAAAACAAGAAACTTAAATGAACAGTAATATTTCCAAATAAAAACGAAATGAGTATGAAATTGAGCCAATAATTATGAAATGGAACAATAAGTGCTTTTCATACAATACCTAGAAATTGAGTTGCTTTGTGAGATGGTAGGTTGTTCTTGGAAACCATTTTTGTTCTTACAAAAATGTATCAATGACAATATTTAATAAATAATCTAATTACTTGCCGCCTAACTTACAAAACATTTCTAGTTCCATTTTGGGTAAGATTTATCTTCATTCCATTTTAAAATTACATTTCAGCCATAAAAAAGGGGGAAATTATTATTATTATTATTTTTGCCCCTTTTAGCGAGAAGACTTTTTGAATTCTTTTTTCCCCATTAAGGCATTATGAATGTGGACATATAAAAAGGTCTCTATTTTGATGTTTGATAAAAGTAGTCTATTTGGTGTTTGAAAATCCTACATATAGCCTTCTTTTTCCGTATCATATTATAAGATTTTCAAAATCTACTCAAAGTTTTAGTGGAATATTCAGTCATGGATATTGCATCAATTGACTCTAGTCTCTATTACACTTTTGAAATATTGCCCAAGTGCAAAAATTAATAATATAAAAATGATCTTCTGCACAAAAGAAAAATCCTATGGGTAAAACTTTGTAGTTTTTAAGAAGTTTTTTTTTTTTTTGTTACCTACTTAAATTTATTCAAAACTATCTCCAAATACAAAGTTTACATATTTGATCCAAATTCAGGAGGCGAATCGTTTCTACATAAATTATATAAATTTATAAATAATAAAGGAGACTAAACAAGAAAATTATGATAAGTTTTGACAAATGAATGATAAGAATAATAATAAATGAGTGAACCAATTAGAAAATGGAATTATTTATAAAGTATTTAATTTATTTTCTTGAGTGTAAAGAAAGAAATAGGTTGAGAGTTAAGAGAGTGGCTTTGCGAGTGCATGAAAGGTCGCAATAAGGAAAAAGAGGACAAAGGGCCAAAATGAATGATTGATAGTTGGTGGGTGTGCACCACCGTACTGGATCAGAGCCCGAGATTCCTTTATCCTTGTTGGAATCTTCCGGTATTTTCTGTGTGAAAAAATTATATAAATTTTGTTTTAAAAAAGGACAAAATAATGAAGCAGAGAGGATATTGATTAAGATGAATGGGTGGGAGAGCGTTACGTCACCGATACTGACAGCACATCAATCGGTGACGTCAACGGAATCCAATGGAATATTCACCCTTTTACTTTCCCCAAACTTAATGAATTAGTTTTTCATATATTACAATTAATTAAAGTTTATTTTCAAAGTTTTCTTTTCTTGTTTTTGGAACTAACATCGTCTTTTACAATTAACTTAATGTTGGTATAGCAAACTTCCATGAGTTCGTTGTGGTTGTGAGCTCTTCATAGATTTATTTGTTGGTTTGCCTCTTAAATTTAGTCTCATTCTTTCAAGTGAAGAATCACATTTTTTATGTTTGCGTGTTATGAACTTATTCGAGTTTTCGTTTAGAAATTACTTATTATCTTAGAAGTTGTCATCCTATAAGACTGACACTGTAATGTAAGAACGGTCGTGAATTTCAAAGTTGTAGTGTGTCATGTCAAGTTATCTATGTTATTCCCTGACTATTATATTTTCTTCCGCTCGACTAGTTGGTAAAAAACTCAAGACTCTCTGAGTTTTCCTTTATAGAATATACATGTGTTTTCTCAATTAACCTTCCAACTTTTCTTTGGTTTGGGGTCAGTTCATCGATTATTAGTCATGTTTGAAACAATTAGTCCCTCAATATTTAGTTATAAAATGAAAAACCTACATTATTAAAACTTACAATAATTAAATTTAAAAATAGGTGTCATAATTTATTAATTCAATAAATGTTTTATAAGTCAATATCAACGTAGTTAAATGATAATAATCAACGTATGTTTATTCCCTTCCAATTCAGTTTCAAATTTTCATATATATATATATCACACTTGAAAAATGTAGGTAAATCTTTTTTTGTATATTTTATAATTAATTACTATTATATATGGAATTGCTCTTAAAAGATAATATATATAAATTGTGATAAAGCAAAATTAATTAGATGAAATTGATCAATTCAACGATAAAGGTATATGTTTGAAAATATGACTAATAGAAATTCAACTTGTCCCACGAATTTAACAAGTTGGGGAATCGTAATAGAAAATATGACTTTAAAAACTCTAAATGAGTTTATATTGAAAAAGATATAATTTTAATTTTTCAGAAATAGACAACCAGTTCTACTTTATATATGCACTATTTAAGACTTTGGTATGCTTGCCTTCAAACTTTTTTTTTTTTTGTATATTTTTAACTTTGTTTACTTAATAAACTTTTAGAATATAACAACCAAATGCTATAAAATAGGCCAAAGGAATAGTTATAAATGAAAGTAAAACATTCATTAGATAATGTATTTCATAGATCTATTTAGTGAATGGAGGTGTTAAAACTTTGATTGATAAGCGGAAAAAAATGGAATCGAAACAACCAAACATGTTACTTTTTAAATACATAAGCCATGATGAATAAGGAAAAATCAAAGTATATGACCAAATTCAACAAATTAAGTAATCTGTAAATGAAATTAGTATAAAGATCTTGTAAGCATCAGAAACTTGAATATAGCTCAAGTCAAATATTGTGCCAAAGACCAAAGAGAAGAAAGGAAAAAAAGAAAAAGGAAAGTAGGTCAAGAATGAAAGGAAATATTTGGTTCGAAATATTTAAGTAATTTTGATTCTAGAAGACTCAAAAAAAAAGAAGATAAAATAAAAGAAGGGGTGTTGGCTTATTCAAAACCTTCATGAAAGAATATAGATTCGTTACACTACGCGACGGCCCGACCACGATATTTT